>JAZKJV010008083.1:0-69255 GCA_037367405.1 Ottelia alismoides | reverse complement strand
TCCCTGGATCCGGGGGGTAGTTCTCTGTCCAAATACGATCTTTATCCGAGAACACAGGCAATCCGCCGAGCGAACTTTCGCACGTGTTGCTGTCGCCACGATACCCGCGGCCAATGAATCTTCCGGTGGCTACAATGTACTCGTCCGCTAGAAAGCGATATTTTCTGTCTTTGCCGGTTCAAACCTTCCGCGCTGGTAACAGCGTCGGCGCGCCATCGCAGCCTGCACTCTTCCAGCGGCAATAATTTTACTCCCGCGTTGACAAGGCGATCTTCAATTGTGGCGTGCAGCCGTCTGCCGGCAATGGTTTCGCGCGAGCACAGAGGTTCGCCCACTGGAATCCCAAGTGTGCTTTGGATTTGGTTGGCAAGAGAATTGGACAGGCAAAGCGGCGGCAGCACAATCTGATCCAATTGGCCTTTGTATTGTCTCAGCGCATCCACCAAAACTGCTTGGCTTTCTGCGCGTCCTTGGAGCTGAGCCGCTGCCTGCTCCAAATCGGTAAGCGCCGTGGCGCTCTGCACCTGGCAGTAGCGGTATTCGTGCTGTAATCCCAACGGCTGTTGTGCTTTGGACCAAACTCTGGACAAGCCACTTCGCCGGGTAGTTCCAGTGGGGATCTCCCAGCACGCCAATGCGGCGTTTGTCGGTTCGCAAATCCGCACGTGCCTGGATATTCTGAGCCACGTACGTTTTGCGAATCAAACCCTGCGTCGTCGGCAGCAACAGTGCCCTTTCTGAGCTCAAGCAAATTTCACCAACGGAGTCGTCAGCAGAAGACGACGGAGCCAGCCCAGCTACCGATTGTTGCAGCCACGCGCAAAGCTTTGGGGCATTCTGGCCAGCTATCGGTTTCGATCCAAAGTTTCTGAATCAATGTGGAAGTGTGGCTTTCGACAAAAGCAGCCAGCGGAGAATCGACAAAAGGGGGACGGCCCCCATATCCCAGCTTCCTGAAGACAGGCCGGTCGCGCCAGCATCCAAAACGCCAGCGTGACTTTCCAGCCGGATTTAGCCAAATGCAGGGCCGCGGTAGAGCCGGAAATCCCGGCACCCAGCACGAGTGCCTGCCGGGCGTGAGAACTGGGCTCACTCATGCGCGCCCCCGGGATTCTCCAAATCCAAGCAAGTTCTCGGCGTACTCACGTGCGGCCATTTGGCTCCAAACGCACAAGGGGTCGGGTGGAGCCGTGGCGTTCTACCTGCCAGCTCTGCCTGCATCGCGAACAAGGGCAGACAGCGGCCTCCATCGCAATTGCCGCGGCCCCCACCCGTGCGCAAACTCAGAGCGCGTAGTGTATTGGCATGTTCATTTGTACGGCAAAACTCCACTTCGGCGGCCGTCACTTGCTCGCAATCGCAAACGACTTGTCCCAGCTCTGGTTTCGCGCGCGATGCTTTCCAAGATAGTATTGGCGTGGTGACCGTACCGGTGCACCAACCGCGCGAGCATCAAGGGGATCCAACGTGGCTCGAACGGCTTCTGTGTTGGGGCGGGTGGTCTCCGTAAAGGAATCACTGCTGCATCCAGCAAGTAATTCCAAATGCGTTCGGCACGTGTCCCGGTGGCGCAGGAACGCACACAGTCTATCGGTTACCCGCTCCGCCGCGAACCGCGCTTCCAATTCAGAGTGAGGTAACATCGAGTATAGACCCTGGTGGTCTTCCACCGCATGATCGTGGAAGTAGGTCTCATGCGTCGAGTGCGGCTGCCACGAAACCGCGGTGCGGATGTTCAAAATGCGATGCCGTGAGATAGAGGGGAATATCGGCGTTAGCTTTTCGATCATGCGGTTGAACATGAGTTCAATGAGCGCCTCGGTCAGTTCACCACCCGCTAAATCGAATTTCATCACGCCAAACCGGTGATGCAATCCCGATGGCAAAAAGACTTCTCCCGGGTTGCTCCAAGACCGCGGGTACGACACCATAGGCTCCCCAGCCGCCTTTCCCAAACCGCCGTCATTCCGCCCTGGTACTTTCCTTGGTGTAGTGCAGAGTGTGGCGGGTAGAATTTGCGAACCATGGAACCCGCCGCGTTGACGATGGAGCGGGCCCGCACCAAACGCACGCCGTCGTGATTGCGAACCCAAACTCCAGCGACGCGCTTATTGTGCAATTGGACTTTTTCGGCCGCTAAATGGGTGCCAATCACCGCGCCGCAAGCCTCGGCGCTTTTGAGAGCCTTTACTGCACCAGCGGCCGGCGTGAATCTGCCAGTCGTCCCAGGCAAAAAAGAGTTTCCAACTGCTTATTGAGCGCAGCGTCCAGCAGTGGCACCTGGGACGCGGTCAATTCCGTATGCGAGTGGGTTCCTTTCCACGAGCGAAATCTGTCGTATGCCGAGAAAAGCGCGCGGTACCGGTTGCGCTCTGCCATGCCTATTCCCATCGGAGTCGGGGCAATGAGCGGCAGAGGTTCCATCAAATTCGGAGCAATCCCCAGAAGCACGCCTACTTCCGTGCAGAGATCGAAAAAGTGATCGCGATCGCGGGTGATAAGCGAAAGATCGGCAAGCAGCAGTCCCGTAAGAATATCCGTCCAACCGCCACCTAGCTCCTCTTTTTCTATAACTACTACCGACAGCCGGCGCATGGCGCAATCTCGCGCTACACTCGCGCCGGCGAGTCCTCCGCCAATCACAAGGACGTCGAAGACTCGGTCGGTAAGTGCTTTCATGATTTGGGCGGTAGCACTCGAATGTGAAGTTCCTGCAACTGCTTTTCGTCCACTGGGGACGGTGCCTCACTCATCAAGCAGGTGGCTTTTTGAGTTTTTGGGAACGCAATCACATCACGAATGGCGTCGCTTCCGGAGAGGATCATCGAAATGCGATCCACACCCAGCGCGATGCCTCCGTGCGGAGGCGTTCCATACTGGAGTGCGGTTAAAAAGAACCCAAACTTCGCGCGCGCTTCTTCGTCAGAGAAACCGAGAATTTCAAACATGCGCTTTTGGATCTTGGGATCGTAAATGCGCAAGCTGCCACCGCCGATTTCGTAGCCGTTTAAGACCAAGTCGTACGCGCGCGCACGAACCTGGTGAAGTTGGGCTTTGCTGCTTGCATCCATAAATGCATTCAGGTCCGCCGGGTGCGGGAGACGTGAAAGGGTGGTGAGCCGCTGTAGAATCGTCTTTTCCTCGTCGTTGTATTCGAAAAGCGGAAAATCGGTGATCCAGGCAAACTCATGCCGGTTGGTATCGGTGTACCCAAACCGTTCTCCAAACTCCAGCCGAAGCGCGCCCAGCGTGTTGTTCACAATGCGGGGATCGGCGCAGACCATGAGCAGAATTGCTTGTTTCTTAAAGGGCAACTTGGCTTCAATTTGCGCCTTCAAGTCGGCGTCGAAGAATTTAGCGACGGGCGACTGCCAGTCACCCGGAGCTTTGATACGGATCCAGGAAATCCCTTTTGCGCCAAAGCTTGCGGCTTTCTTGGGAAGCTCATCCAGTTCGGATCGGGACAGCGGCTCTTTTTCTTCAAAGCACAAGCCTTTGAGAATGCCGCCCGCTTGCAGCGCGTTTTTGATACACCTGAAAGGTGCTACGCTTTCCTTCCTCGGACAGTTCCACGAGTTCAAGGCTGTTGCGCAAATCGGGTTTGTCGCTTCCGTATTTGCGCATAGCCTCTTCGTACGCCATCCGCCTGAAAGGCGTCGACACTTTCTTGCCAAGAATTTTGTCGAAAACCCGAGCCATTAGTTTTTCGTGGATTGCGTAGATGTCTTCTTCGTCAATAAACGACATTTCCACGTCCACTTGGGTGAATTCCGGCTGGCGGTCGGCACGCAAGTCTTCGTCGCGGAAACAACGCGCGATTTGCACGTAACGATCCATGCCGCTGATCATACAAAGCTGTTTGAGTGTTTGCGGAGACTGCGGCAACGCGAAGAATTGCCCCGGATGCACACGGCTCGGGACCAAGTAGTCGCGCGCGCCTTCGGGCGTGCTTTTGTAGAGAATGGGAGTCTCAATCTCCCAAAATCCATTCTCAAAATAGTACTCACGGCAATGCGCACGAACTCATGGCGAATGCGCAAATTGTTTTGCAGCTTGGGGCGGCGCAATTCCAGGTAACGGTACTTGCCCCGCAAAGTCTCATCCACTTCGCCCATCGAAGGCGAATCGGTGTGCAAGGAAAAGGGAAGGTTCTCGGCGCGGGTCAGCACCTGCAGCTCCGTCGCGTGCAGTTCCACGTCTCCCGTCGGGAGGTTCTTATTCGCCATCCCCTCGGCCGCGGTTGCACTGTGCCTCGGACGGCGATCACCCACTCTTGGCGTAAAGTGGAAGCGACATCCACGGGCATGTTCTTTGGATCGAACACCAACTTGCGCGATGCCTTCGCGGTCACGCAAGTCGATGAAAACAACTCCGCCATGGTCGCGGTAACGGTCCACCCAGCCCATGAGCGTGATGGACTTGCCGAGTTGGCTGTTTGTCATCTGCCCGCAATATAGAGATCGTTTCCAATTCATTTGTCTGCTCTCCCTAGCAGTTCCGCTTCCAAAGCATGGAGCTGTACCGTGGTTTGCTCCCCGGACTTAAGGTCCTTCAACACGGCGTGGCCCGAGGTCAATTCATTTGTCGCCCACAATCAACGCAAAACGTGCCTGACTTCGGTCTGCTTGCTTCAACTGCCACTTCAAGCTCTTGTCCTTTTCGTAACTCATCATGACCGAAAGGCCTTTTCGTTTCAGATCGATCGAAAGGCTCAGAAGCTTGTCATAAGCCGCTTGTCCCAACGGCGCGAAAAACGCGTTTGGCGTCGGGTGTGTTTGCGGAAGCAACTTCTTTTGCTCCAGTGCAATCATCAACCGCTCCATGCCGAGTGCCCATCCAATCGCCGGAAAGGGCGCCACTCCGAATCTTTCGGAAAGTCCGTCATAACGGCCACCGCCGCCCCAAAGCGCTCTGCGCCCCCAGAAGTTCCGAAGTAAACTCGAACGTGGTTTCACAATAGTAATCCAGGCCCCGGACAATTGGTCGATCCTCTTCAAAAGCAACGCCGCAAGCGCGCAGACAGCGTTTTAATGACTCGTAATGCTCCCGGCTTTGGGGCTCCAGGTACTCGGTGATTCGCGGGGCGTTTTTGGCGAGCTCGCGGATCGTTTCGTCCTTGCTGTCCAAGATGGAAGTGGGGTTCGCTGGAATTTTTTTTGTGCTGTTTCATCGAGCTTGCTGACATGGGGCGTGAAGTACTTCACCAGCGCCGTTTTGTACGCTTCGCGCGCGGCTTGATTGCCCAAACTGTTCAGGCGAATGGTGTACTCCTTAAGACCGAAATTCTGTAAATCTGATCGAGCAGCAAAATTACTTCGGCGTCTGCTTCGGGAGCCTGGGAGAGAATGAGTTCGGCGCCAAATTGATGGAATTGCCGCAAACGGCCTTTTTGTGGGCGCTCATACCGGAACATGGGCAAGTAAATAGTAGTAGCGCCCAACACCCCCCTGGAGGTGCAATCCGTGTTCGACCACCGCGCGGATGAAAGCAGCCGTACCCTCCGGGCGAAGGACTAAGGTCTCCGGCACGGCGTCGGCGGAGGCGCGATCTTGCACTTGGTACATCTGCTTTTCGACGATCTCCGTGTCTTGGCCAACGGTATGGCTGAAAACTTCGGACGTGCTCCAACACAGGCGTGCGGATTTCCTCGAACCCAAAAGTGGATAGTGTCTTGGAAATAATTTCTTCGGCCCACTTCCAGTGGTGCAAAGAGATTCCCCAGTTGTCGTGCATTCCGCGCACGGCTTTTACGGCTGTTTTGTCGGCCAAGGCCGGACTCCTCACTTCGTAAGTAAAAACAAACTTTCAAATTAGCCTGGATGCCGCAGTTGGAAAACCCCCTCGAAAAGAAAAAAGAAATGGCGCGGCAAGGACCGACTTGCCAAAAATTGTCACCGTAAATACTGGATTTTGCTGAGCTTTAAATTGACTTAGTGCGTCAGTTGCGGTAATGTGCTTCCACTTTCTCTTCTCGTTTTCCAAAAACAAGCACGTCTTTAAAAATTTTTAGGGGGGTTCTCATGGGTTTCTTACGTTACATGGCGTTCGTGTGCGCGGCGGTTCTTGCGGGCGAGACTTTCGCTGAGTTTGGTCCGCCCCAATATGGGCAGCCGCAGTTTCAACAACCGCGATACCAGCAACCGCAGTTTTGCCCCCAACGGTTATACGGGGCCGGGAGCCGTGCCGCGCGGAGAACCATTCGGTCCGGGATTTGGTCCACAGTCTCAGGTGCCGCACCCTCAGTTTAACCAGGCTGGAGGGAATAACTTTCAGCCTGGCAACCCACTAGGTATGCAGCCTGGCATGCAACCGGGCATGCAACCGAACGGGCCATCGCAAAATTATGCACCCAACGGTCAGCCCGCAAGCGGGCGGCGATCTGCAAGTGCCGTATGTATCCCAGCCCCTGAGGTAATCGAGAGCAGCCGTGTGGCCGCCGATCACTTGATGCGACACGCAGGAGAAATGCTGTACACGTGCAATCGCATTCGGGCCAATCGCTTCATGGTCAGCGAGGCCCTGGTGAACGAAGTTACCAACAGCCGCGGCTATGCCCGCAGCTGGTGAATCAACTGTTGATCGGCGACAGCGCGCCATCGGCCCCCGGCTCCACGCGAAAAGACATTGGTTATGCGGTTTGCTGGTGGATTGACGAACTTAGGCTGAGAGCGAGTTACGTCATGGAAGGCGTTGTGCTCTCCCGTTTGATTCCCCAGGACACCAATGCTGATGAATTCAAAGCCCACATGAAGAACTTCTTTGGCCAAGTAAAAGCCATGAACATCGCGGCTCATTCAGCCATCGCATCGAGCTACTTTTATGTCGCGGCTCTGCACAAGACGTGTATTTCAGAGAAGCGAGATTCCGCCGCGTTGGACCTGCCCCGGCAACGCTCAAAACCTGATTTTGACTTGGTGGCCTTGGAAGCAAAAGCTTATGCCGTGCGGAATCTGCTCGATAACATGAGAAGGTTCGATAACCTGAAGCCCGGTTTTCCAACTTATGCGTGCGTCGAGTGCACATTCGCGCCGTATCGCTATCACGCAGGAAAGACCAACTCTCAGAATTATGTTCCGTATCCTTTCTTCCCGTTCCCCGAGCGGGCACAGGAAAGGCAATCCGTATGAAATTACAACAGCCGGCAAATGGTTACCGCTCCTGGCATTCGCCCGCAGCCGGACGACGGAAAAGTAAACCGCTACAACGGTGTGGTTTGGCAGCAAGCTTGGGATCTTTACGACTTACGTTACGTCAATCCGGCGAGCCCCGTTGCAACGTATCGCAACGGACCGGCCATCGGCGGTACTCCGGTGCCTCAGCAAGTGCCCGGAGTAAACGGGCTGCCCGCGACAAACGCGCTACAGTTCCCCGTCGGAAACGACGTGCAGAACGGTGCACAAACGGGTGTGCCCGAGGGGCAACCGGCTTCTGGCGCTTTGCTCCAACCGCAGGCGCCCACGGAGTTGCCGTTGATTCCTAATGACCCGGGTTTGGACCAAGAGCCCCAACCCTTTGGTGATGTGGATCCGTCTCAACCCACGTTGAGACAGTAAAAAAACTTCTCCCTAAAAGCATGTGCCGCACTGGTGGATTTCTCGTGGATCTGCCAGTGCGGCGAATGCTTTTTACAGCTGTCCCAAAAATAGACAATCCACACATTCTGGGACCCCGTTTTTGCGAACAAATCCAACAAGGGACGGGGGCACCGCCTTTGCAATTTCTGAATACAAACCGTGTTCAGAGAATTTACACATTTGATTTCCGCATCCCGTTTTTCCGAGGCACTGGTGTCGTGCACCGTAACGCTGCTCGCTTTGGGGCGTTCTTGTGTCATGCAACCGGGCCGAGTTGCAGCAGTGTGAAGCTTTGCGGTGACGGACGAAGTCTACGCCGCTCGCGAAGGTATTCTTCCCAGCGGCCCACAAGGTTACTTGGTAGTTCCCAACCCGGTGGATGCAACGGGGATCGCTACCGCAACGGCGTCTACCGCCGAAGTAGCTCGTAAAGCGCAGTTGATGTCTCTTTCTGATCTCACTTCTCCCGGCATTCTGGAGAACACTTTTTTGAAAGTACGCATTGAATCTCAAAGCGATGCGCTTTCCATGCTGGCAAAACCGAATTCCAGCGGACAGTTTTTTATTTAACTTGGCCGACGTTCATTACTCGGAAGTCATGGCCTACCAAAGCGTGCAGTCGATGCGGCGCTATGTGCAGTCGCTTGGTTTTTCGTTGGATGAAAGCCCGGCCGCTGTATGTAACCGTGCGGACCAAGCAGCAGGGTGTTCCGGCCGACGAAGTGAACGCTTTTTATTCGCACAACTATTTCAGTCCCAGCTCGCCACGCACGATCAAGCTGTTCGGAAACGTGCCCAATGCTCCTGGACAAGATCGGCTGGTTTACTGGCATGAGTTCGGCCACTACTTGAACGAGGTTTTAAGCCGGCAAGTGGGAATGGATTTCGCCGGCGACAGTGGTGCTCAATACACCGAGGCAAGCGCGCTGCACGAGTGCCTTGCGGATTACATCGCGCAATCTGTTGCTGGAAATCCTCAGATTGGACGCTGGATATCTTCAAACTTTGGATGGTTTCGAACCCGGTGAGCCACTGCGATCCGCAGTGGATGTTCCCGGACAGAAACTTACTTTCTCGCAAGTAGCCTTAGCTGATGGGCGCGGTAGCAAGCCGGAACGTTATCGCGTGGCCGAATGGTGCAGTCGTGTTCTTTGGGACATCCGCAAAGCCATCGTAGCCGAAAGTAGCAAGACCGGCCCCGTCAAAGCCGACCTGCTCATGCTGGGCGCGCTGACGATGCTCAAAAAAGACAGCTCCATTTCCACTTACCGAGATGCGGTAGTGGGAAGCCGATAAAGTTCTTTATTGCGGAAACCATGCAACGGTAATCCAGCAGGCTTTTGCCGATCGCGGTTTTGTCGACGGCCAGGCACTGGCGGCCAGATTAGGCCTGCAGGCAACGGCATATGGCGTGAGCAGCACAGGCCAGCTGACGACGACCGTGACCCGGGGCAGGAATTTACCTTCCGCTTGAGAATCACAAATCCGAATGGGGGCGTGGCCCGCAACGTCCGAGTGCGGTTGGAATCTTCGCACGCAAAAATTTTCACCACCACCTACGAACAAGGCTACGGCGATATGGCGCCCGGTCGGGTCGTGGATGTGGGTACCACCTCGGGTGTTCCCATCGAGCACTCTGTATTCGGCTACGTGGACAGAAGCGCTTCGCGCGGTACGCGGTACCCCTACAGGTTGCGCGTCCTATCCGAAACGCACCTGAGTTTGTTCTGAATGGAGAACTGCAACTATGAGAAACCTGATTACGGCGTTGCTGTTTTTTGGCGCGGTATTTCTGCTCTGGAATTGGACTAAGACAGAGCGCATGCAAGCTTCTATTCCGGAGGTCTCCGAGTCCCTGACTCCGGAAGCGTTTGTGAAAGTTTCGGCCGTAGGTTGGGAAGCTAGTGCTCCTAAAGCACGGCCTTTCGTACCTGGCGAAGCGGGTGAAATGGCGGTGGATTCGCAGTACTCGGGAATGAGCCCCGTGGAAGCAGCGCAAGCCTATATGGAAGCGAACCGCACCCAGTGGAACTTGCAGGATCACCACGATGTGCGACACGTAGTGATGCAATCGCCTCTGGGCTCGACGGTTAAATTTGAATTCTCCCAGGATGGCGTGCCGATTACCGGGATGTACATCAGCATCGACTTAGCAAGAACAATGAAATTCGATCGGTGGAGAACTTGTACCGTCCGATGGAGCGAGCCGATTTAAAAGGGCCCTGCTTTCTGCTGACGATGTCAGCGCACGTTTATCAGGCCGCTATGAGTCTGAATCCTCTGCAGACACGCCCATGATTCTTTTTGCAGGCCACCAGAACGCGAAGCCAGAGCCGGCGTATTCCGTGTCCGCCACCGAAGTGGCGAACAACGGAACAACTCGTCGCCCGGTCAAGCTACTGATCCGAGCGTCGACGCGCAAGTGCTCGACATCAGCTACGAGCGCGCGGAATTTAGCGAATAATTCGCTCTTTCAGATGCTTTTATTTGGCAGTTTAGCGAAGCGCTAAAGCTTCCTTGGGAAGCTCTTTGGCCGGCGTGTTCTTATCGGTGAAAACACGCACTTCCACGCCTTCTTTTTCAATCTGATGCTCTGGAATTTTTTGGTTCAACTGCCAAGCGACGTCGGTGTGGCAGAAGTACTTGCGATTGAACTGAGACAGTTGTCGCACCTCGAAATTACATGGCAGCAGTTCACTGCCTTTGCGAACCATCTGCACTTTGAAGTTAAAACCATCCCTTGAACGGCGCTCCAGGGCACTTCAAACGTCTGCTTGATCTCCTGCATCTGGCCGTTGCCAATGGTCCAGAATTGGCCGTTGCGGGAAGATCCAGTTTCTGACCGCCGGGGAACACCACTTCCAATCGAACATTCGAGATCGGGTTCTCCGGATCCCCATTGTTCTCCATGATGAATCCCTCAAGCGTAATCCAAGTGCGGTAAGGCTCAACGGGCAGAGCCGGCATACCGGGTGCCGCTCCATTCATGCCTGGCGTCCCCATGCCAGGTGCGGCCGCCATCGCTCCCATGCCGTTTTGAGCATTGTTCGATTCCACCGGCGCGGGCGGAGTGGTCGGCTGGCCTTGAGAATCGGGGCGCCGTTTGCTCCACGGGTTGCTGATTCTCTGGATTTTGCTCAGACGATTTGGTGCAAGCGGCCCAGCAGAACTGCAGCTGCTGCCGTAGCAAGAAGTGTCTTAAAGATGTTTCCCGAAAACATGAATTGCCTCCGAATTGCTTTTCACTGGCCGCCCCCTCATAAGCACGGCCACTCGGCGGGTGCCGAAGCTGGCAAACCCCCAGCGGGTGACCGTTGAGCAAGTTTCATTCCACGGGGGATCGAGGTGGGAATGTGTCCCAACCGGCTTACCGCGGGGACGAACTTTGCTCCTGCGCGTGCCGGGAATTGTTACTGCAGACAAGTTGCTAGACGGCGTTTCGAGCGTGGCCGCGGCGGCACAGAGCTTGAATAAGTGGCCCACGGGGTTAGGAGGCACTCCATGGGACATCTCCCTGTCGACTCACAAAGAAGAAACATCGCAGCGGCCCGCCGACTGGCGTTGGTTGCCCTAATAGGTTTAGTTCTTGCCATCGCGCTTGCCGGAGGGCGTACACGTTCAAGCCAGGCCCATGGCTTGGCAGCACGAGTTGTGGCTTCGCAGCCGTTTCCTCGGCATCCGCGCCTAAGAGACGAAGATGAAAATTCTGGAACGTTACCGAGACTACTTGGTGTTCGCGGTCAAGCGTGGGGCGCTCAACAACTCGTCTCAAGCCCGGGAGCTGAGGGATCAGTACACGAAACTGGAAAAAGAGAGCCCCACGCATGCGGCTCGTTTTTTAAAGGGTCTCAAGTACGAGATGGATCAGAAAGTGGAGATCCTAGGTCTTGTTCCGTCGCGCGTGTATTCGTCGCACCCTCAAATTCGACCTTGGGTGGCGAAGTTTCTACCCGTCTGGTTACGCGAAGTGGATGAAGCATCGTTCCGCGCGTACACGACAAACTGATAGCGAAACGCCGCAAAGACTAACCGCCGCGGCGCAACACTTTAACCTGCAGTCCTTTGACGATGGTTTGGTTTCATTGTTAGAATGAGATAAACCATCGTCTCCTTTGCACTTCTCACAATTTCCATTCCCTGTTTCGCTCTGCTTCCAAAAAGCGCAAACGCCTGTGCGCTGGCGCAGTGTCATTTTTGTTTCTGGTTGTTGCTTTGTCTTCCCACGCCGAAGAAGCCATTGAGAATTCAGACATCAAAGTGGCTCTCGTCGACGAGAACGGACGTGAGGACTTCGGTTTACCAAATGCCGCCCAATGCGGAGTCTGTGAAAGATATTCTGTTTCGCACGCATGTTCCTTCGTCCATCAGCTATTCGTTGTGGACACTGGAGATAACCAACCCAAAGACAGGGCAGTCTTACCAATTGGCGTTGGAGAGCCGCGTGCCGTCCGTCATCCACTGGGATGGCAACTTCACGGTGGGCGTACGTTGCGCCCGGGGCAGACCTACTATTTCCGCATCCTGCTGTTTGCCTCCAAAAAAACGGCCTACTCCTCCAAAGTGGGGGTTTTCACCACCCAGCAAAGCGCCGGAAGTGAATTCGTTCGGGTGGAGCGTGAGAAGCTGGGTTTCTACGCGTTTCCCACCGGCGGGTTGTACAACGCGTGGCTGAAAACGAAGGGCCCGAAAGCTCACACTTTCCCACCATGCACGCTTCCTTACGACTCGGCTTTTGGCGGACAGCATTCGTTCGGGTTCATCATCGAAACCTCGCCGAATATTTTGACCAACGTGGCGGTTTCACCGAATGGGTTTTTCTATTCGCATGTGTCGGTTTTCTATTTGACGCGTCCTCTGGGGCGCGCTCCCACCCTCCATTGATTCCAACCACTCCTGAGTACGCCAAGAGCAAGGGTACGAGCCCCAATATTCCGGCGCATGCTTACGGCGCCAAATCGAACCTGGAAGTGGGCGTTCGCGTCTATAACAACGTATTGGCGAGGTTTTGGCGGTCAGGAAATTGATACCTATGTCAGCCGGCAATCTACTGGCATCATGCTTTCGGCGCTCGGAGATCGGCGCTGGGGTGGCTTTTCGAGTAAATGGAGCACTGGAGCGGGTTACAGCATCTTTAAAGGT
This sequence comes from Ottelia alismoides, assembly GCA_037367405.1. NCBI lineage: Eukaryota > Viridiplantae > Streptophyta > Magnoliopsida > Alismatales > Hydrocharitaceae > Ottelia > Ottelia alismoides. The sequence continues at coordinate 56,542 of JAZKJV010008083.1, read as the reverse complement.
AGCCTGTTCCTACTCCATGCCAAAACGGGCATCACCTATGATCGCTTTGAGCATCTGTCACCGGGGCTGGAATTCAAATACCAACTCATGGTGGGCAACGCCGCCGATGACGCCTTTGATGGCGTAGATCCTGGTGGCCCTCAAGGCATCGCAAACCACATGTTCATGGCCGGGCTCGTCTTTCAGTTAAAATTTGATCTTTGCCGCCATCGCTGCGATTTTGGTCCCGGCAGTGAAGATTGTACTCGTGCATCCCGCGCGCTTTCCGGTGATTGGCTATGGTGGCACCGAACGCGCCATTTGGTGGTTGGTAAAGGCCTCGCTGAACGCGGCCACGCTGTCACGCTTTGTGGTTTGCCCGGGCAGCCGCAACCCCTACGGCCCGGTATTTGAAACTGATTTTGCCGAAGCGTGGTTTCGGCGGGTGCCGGGAAGGCGACATCCGGCATTTTTTCTTCACTCCTCCCCGTAGGGCCTCCAACAGACTCCCTATTGTCACGACTGGAGGTTAACGCCAAATCAGGTGAGGTCTTTCCTCAAAACACCGTGTTCGTCAGTCGAAACCATGCCGAACGGCATGGTGGCAGCCATTTCGTTTACAACGGAATTGATCTCGCCGAGTACCCGTTCACGGGGCGCACGAAAGACTATTGGATTTTTCTCGCCAAAGCTTCTTGGCGAGTGAAGAACGGTCCGCGGTGCTATTCGTGTAGCGCGAAAAGCCGGAGTGCCTTTGCACGTTGTCGGCGGCGGCTTTAAGGCTCTGTCCCGGCTTTCCTGGCGTGGGGTGCGTTGGCGGGGAATGCTCGGTGGCGAAGAAAAGCTAGCCGCGATTTCCGGAGCACGAGGATTGTTGTTTCCGGTGCTTTGGCACGAGCCCTTTGGCATTGCCGTGGTCGAGGCCATGGCGTTGGGAGCCCCGGTAGTTGCAACCCCTTTTGGCTCCCTGCCGGAGCTGGTTACTTCTGATGTTGGAACCATCGCCCACAGTGAATCGGAACTCATTCGGGGCGTGCACAGCTGCGCTCATATTTCCCCCGAAGCATGCCGGCAGTGGGTGGAATCTCGTTTTACCCATGGACATATGGCGGAAGCGTATTTGCGGCTTTACACAAAAATCACCCAGCAAGGGCCATTGCACCCCGGGCCGCTCGTGGTCTCCAAGAACCAGGGTGAGTTGCTGGATCTTCCTGTTAACTTCTTCTCAAAGCGTGAGTACTTCGAGTTCTTTGATTCGGATGCTGTTAGTGGTCTCGCAGAAGATTTGGCACTGCGTGATGGGCCGGGCGTACAGATGCAGGCTCACGGCCGGGCTTGGTGGTGGCATTCTCGATGGAGAGTGCCATCCTATTTTGTCGTCGATGTACACTTGTCTGCCGCGCCCAGTTCCTCTTCTTCTCCTAGGGGAATAAATCTCGAGGACCCTTTCGGTAATTTTGAAACTTCAGATCGCCGTGCACAACCCACATCCAACAGCGTTGGCCAGCGTGATCGTGGATAGGAGTTTTCTGTCGGCCCAGCCAACCGATGGCGATTAGCTCGAACAACTCGTTTTTGCCGACGAGGTTGCGGGTATAAGAGTCTTCGCAAAACTGAAGGGGCGCGTACCAGTCGGGGAGGAGGCTCGGCCAACTCGCCAAAAAGCTCCTCGATGCGAATAGACCTCCACCGCGCTTCGTCGAAAGTCTTTAGCTTTTCCAGCCAGCCGCTCAGCCCCAAGTTGGTCCCCGTCCCCATCTCGAGCCGAGTCTAGCACCGCATCGTGGCAAGAACGAGGAGCAATGCGACACAACTCGGCTGCTGTTATGGAGTGCCAATCATGCCCCTTCGATCCCAAGTTCGCGGAAAAAGGCGTCCATTTTGGGTTCGCGTCCCAAGAATTTTTGGAGCAAAGTTTTTGGCGAGAGCGTACCGCCCGGTTCGAGGATCCATTTGCGGTAGTCGGAGCCCACGCTGGCATCCAGCAAGCTTTGTTCTCAAAGCGCGTGAACATATCGGCCGCAAAGACTTCCGACCACAGGTATCCGTAGTACCCTGAATCGTAACCGCCCATCAGGTGGCTGAAACTTGCTTCCGGCATGGTGCCTTCCGGAATGGGAATCAGCATCAGCTCTTTAGACAAGCGGGAGTACACTTCCGTCGTATTGGTGATGGGCTGCGTGTGGTAAGTCAGATCCAAAGTCGCAAGCGTTAGCTGCCGCAGGTACTTGATGCCGTTGTTTACGTTTTTGGCGGCGACCAATTTTTTTATCTCTGACTCAGGAAGTGGCTCGCCTGTCTTGTAATGTCCCGACAGCTTGGTAAGCGGTTCGTTTTCCCACACCCAGGTTTTCCAGCATTTGGGAGGGTGCTTCGACGAAGTCTCTCTTTACGGAAGTTCCAGATAAGCAGCCATAGCGTGCACGCGTGAGCACTTGGTGCATGATGTGTCCGAACTCATGAAACAGTGTTTCGACTTCGTTGTGCTCCAATAGTGATGGCCTATCCGCGGCCGGGGGGCTGAAATTGGCGACAATCGCCGATACCGGTGCCTGGTACTTTGCGCTGCTGTTCTCGTAGCCTTTTACCAACGTAAAGGCCGCCGCATGGTGTACTTTCCCTCGCGAGGGAAAAGATCCATGTAAAAACTGGCGACGGTCGTACCGTTGGTGTCGCGAACTCGGTAACGCTTTACGGATTTTTCCCAAACGGGCGCGCTCGTGTCCTCGGCAAAAGTAACGCCCAACAACCGTTGGTAAATGTCGAACATTCCCGCAACGACTTTATCCAGCGGGAAGTACTCCTTTATTTTTTGCGAATCGACTTGGTACTGCGTCTTGCGGATCTGGTTTTCATAGTACCGCCAGTCTTCTGGTTCCACACGGGTCGCGCTTGGAATCTCCTTCTTCTTGGCTGCCAGCAATTCCTGCAGGTTCTTCCCTCCTAGCAGCTTTAGCTTGGCACCCAGCTCCGACAAAAACTTCTGTGCCGATTTGGGGGTCTCGGCCATGCGCCGTTCGAGCACGTAGGCCGCGTGGTTTTCAAAGCCCAGCATTTTTGCGGTTTCATCGCGCAGTTTCAAAGCCTGCTGCAAACGCTCTCGGTTCTTTGTGCCGCCGCGCATGTTGAATTTCTTGAGCATTCGCTTTCTCAGTTCCGCGCTTGAGGCATTCTCCATCACGGGGAAATAATGTGGATAGCTGAGAGTGAGTGTGTATTTGCCGGACGCTCCTTTTTTTAGTCCCTTGATGAAACTCTCCGGCAAGCCTTTGAGTTCGGCTTCGGTCGCCTCAAGCGTTTCTTTCCACTCGACCAATTCCTTGTTGAACTCCGCTTCCAGAGCGACAATCTGCTTTTTCTTTTCGATAAAGGCTTTGCGTTTGTCGGCAGGCAACTCCAAACCGTTGCGGCGGAACCGGGAAACAAAGTCGTCAGCTAGTGTTCTCGCCGGCTCGTCCATTTTGGACGACTTCTCAAATCCAGCTTTGATCACCGCAAACAGTTATCTCTCGAGCAAATACGTCAACAAATAGCTGCTCCAATTCGGTTTCGCACTTATCCGCCGCTTCTCGTACTTTCGGATCGGTGGACACATATTTGGAGAAACAGTACCGCATCCGTGCGGTTTCCCATTACGTAATCAATAGATCCAAAGCCCGGACGCTGTTATCGAAAGTGACCGTCGCGGTGGGAAGCGATTCCAAAGCATCCAGACTTTTGAGCAATGCTTCTTTCTCACCGGTACAGATTTTGGTAACTTGTTCTGGCTTCAGATCAAATTTGAGTTCAGTCACGTTGTATTCCCTTTTTTCTACGCGCGTGCAGCTGACGCCGGCTAAAAGGACAAAGCTTACGTTCAGTGTAATTGCAAAACCGGTGTGCGCAAATCGGTGAAGCATCATCATCCCTCGATGTTTTTTTAAAAAGCTTATCAGGAATTAAAGTGTCCTGTAGCTAAAAGAAACCCGTGGCTCCTGAGAACAGGACAGAATAAATGGCTACTCCCGGCGCGTTGGAGTCATGGATAGGGTGCAAGTATTTCAACATAAATCCAACGTCAAAACCGCCCAAGGAGGCAAAGCCGCCCACTTCACCAAACGGGGCGCTATTGTCTTGGGGGGCAAAACGAAAACCGACGCCAATGATGCCTCGAAGTTTCAAAGCACCTAAAGGTAGGTTTCCATTTCCCCGAATGGAGCTGTCGAATCCCACCAAATCTCCCTGCACTTTGGCAATTCGGTAGAACACAGCATTGCGCCAGCTGAGCCGTTCCATCATGAAGTATTCAAGGCCCGCCGCTACTTCGACGAAGCTTTGCGACGACACGCTGCCGCCCGAAGCCCCCAAGTCCAACCGCAGCCTTTTGAAAGCCGGTTCCGCAATGGGAAGTTCCGATTGAACGTCCTCGATAACATCGTACGTGCGCGTATCCATTGGAGGAACCTCAGCGAGCGCCGCTTTCTGCACCCACAAATCGCGGCCGGTGCGAGAGCGGACGCGCACAAATTTCCCTTCCTCTTCTAAAGAATAAACCCGTTTCCCTCGGGGCAAGTGCCCCAGCGTGGGCGAATCGGTGGAGGGCCCAGAATGTACTGCCGAGCGTTCCGATTGGACGATGAATTCGGCGGCCTGCGCCGACGGTAAAAGAAAAAAGATAGCTGCCCAACCCAAACGAAGTGCCATGCTTCTGCAGCTTAGCAGAATTCTTCGGGCGGGTGTTCTAGTGCCCGATGCTTTCTAGATAGCGTTCCGCATCAATAGCGGCTTGGCAGCCCGACGCAGCGGCCGTAATGGCTTGGCGGTATACGACATCTTGCACGTCGCCGGCGGCAAACACTCCGGGCACGTTGGTGCGAGTGGTCGGACGATCGTTTAGAACGATGTAACCTTTCTCGTCTAGATGGACGTGCCCTTTTAAGAAGCTGGTATTCGGCTCGTGTCCAATCGCCACGAACACGCCTTCGCAGGGCATCTCGGTGGTCTCACCCGTAGCGACATTGCGCAAGCGCACGCCCGTCACGGAATTTTCACCTAAAACCTCTGCTACCGCGGAATTCCAGACGAAAGAAATTTTTGGATTTGCTTTGGCGCGGTCCTGCATGATCTTGGAAGCACGCAAAGAGTCGCGGCGGTGCACCACTGTGACGTGGCTGGCGAACCGAGTCAGGAAGTTTGCTTCTTCCATGGCCGAATCGCCTCCGCCCACGACAATAAGGCGCGCATCTCGGAAAAAAGCCCCGTCGCACGTGGCGCAGCTGGATACGCCTTTGCCCAGAAGTCGCTGCTCCGATTCCAATCCCATCCATTTCGTGGCAGCACCGGTAGCCAGAATGACGGTGGAAGCTTCGTGGACTTCACTGCCGACATACACTTTTTTTGTTTTGCCGGAGAAATCGACTTTCGTGACGTCTTTTTGAATGAAGCGGGTGCCAAACCGTGCCGCTTGTTTTCGGAAGCGGTCCATCAATTCGGGGCCGACGATGCCTTCGGGAAAACCAGGGTAGTTTTCCACTTCCGAAGTCAGCATCAAGAGTCCGCCGGATTGGTAGCCCTCAATCAAGAGGGGGTTCAAATTCGCGCGCGATGCGTAAAGCGCGGCGGTGTAACCAGCGGGACCGGATCCAATAATGATGAGATTTTCGACAGCCATAGGTGATGTGTACTGGGCCGGGTGCCGCTTTTCAACTTGGTTCCTGATGCGAAGCTTGCACGGACTTCCAAATATCGGACAACGTGGACTCAATTGGACGAAACGTCAGTGAAGGAAGTGCGCGCGTCAGTTTGTCCACGCTCACGCGAAGCCCCTGAAACGGATTTGCGTGCAGTGAGCTTTGACTCTGAATCCGACAATGGCGTCCCGATATCCGAACCAGCAGCTCCACTAACTCGCGGATTCTCAGCTCGTAGGGCGACGCGATGTTGTATACCTCAAATTGCTGCGGCTTAAGTTGGCCCAAAAGCTGGGGAAAAATCGGGGCTGCATCGCGTACATCGAGAAACCTCCGAAAAGCATCCAAAGGTCCCATCGACAAAGGTTCGGTGGAATCCGCCGAAATGGCGGCAAGCCGGTGTGCCAAATCCGAAGTGACAAATCCCTGCGCCTGTCCTGGTCCAATGCAACTGTACAACCGGCCAACAACGGCACTGAAATGGGGATTGGCGCGGACCTTCTCTTCCACTGCTCGCTCCGCCAGATACTTCGTGTAGCCGTAATGACCCACCGGTTCCGGAGGGCTGTCCTCGCCCACAGTTTCAGTGCGGTTGCCGTAGACATGCACCGAGCTCGCCAGGAAAAACCGGATCGGCTTGTTGAGTTTTTCCAACTCTCCCAGCAAAAACGTCGTCGCCGTGAAATTGCTTCGGTAGTACTCAGGCAGCCCGGCACTTTGCGATACACGCGCGGTTCCCGCCAAGTGGTAAACGTAATCAGGTTTCCATTCGGCGATGTGCTTTTCGACGGCTTGCCGGTCGGCCAAATCGCATTGACGGTGTTCCACTCCCCGGGGTCCGGTGGAGCCTTGGCTTAAGCCCACCACCCGTGGTTTTTCCGGCCCGCTCGCCAGGCGTTTTCAACAAGTATTCGGCTAAGTAGGTGCCGATAAAACCCGAATCGCCTGTGATGAGATGCGTCATGGAAGCGTTGTTATAGAACAGTTTTGTGTATTTATAAACTCGCTGTTCCGCCCTCATGGGAGCGTTTCTGGATTCCTTGCGCCGCCTGTTACTCAAGGAGCCCGCCGAATTGACTTATACCGGGGGGTTCTGAAAGATTCCTGCCAATGAAATACAAGCATCTTGTGGTCACGGGGGGCTGCGGTTTTATCGGCTCCCATTTTGTTTCTCACATCCTCACGAACCATCCCAACGTTCGAGTCACCTGTGTGGATTCGCTTACCTACGCGGCTCATCCTGACACGGTGGAGTACTTGGCCGGCCTTGCTCCGGAACGCTACGCGTTTGCGCGTCTTGATATCGCATCGCCTGACTTCCGCAATTTTTTGGACAAGTCGGACGTGGACGCAGTGATTAATTTCGCCGCTGAGACCCATGTGGACCGCAGCATTCTGGACCCGGCATCTTTTGTGCGCACCAATGTGATGGGCGTTCAAAACCTTATTGATTTCATCCGGTCGCGTCCCAGTGTGCGTTTAGTGCATGTATCCACCGACGAAGTTTACGGAACTCTCACGCCGAACGATCCGCCGTTCACGGAAAGTTCTCACTTGGATCCGAATTCTCCGTATGCGGCCAGCAAAGCCGCTGCCGACCTGCTGTTACTCGCGAGCCAGCGCACTTTCAAACTGGACATCGCCATCACCCGTTGCTCGAACAACTACGGGCCTTTTCAGTTTCCCGAAAAACTAATTCCGCTCGTGATTGCCAACGCTATCGAAAACAAACCGGTACCCGTGTATGGGGACGGAAAACAGGTGCGAGATTGGATCTACGTGCTCGATCATTGCACTGGGATCGAAAAGGTTTTGGAGCTGGGTAAAGAAGGGGAAGTTTACAATTTGAGCGCTCATGAAGAGCGGTTCAATATCGACATGGTGAAAAAACTGTTGGCACTGCTGGGCCGGCCCGAATCCCTGATCCAGCACGTGGGCGACAGACCAGCGCACGATCGCCGGTACGCTTTGTCCAGCAACAAAGCTCGCCAGCAATTGGGTTGGAAGCCAAAATACTCTTTCGAGGATGCGCTTCATGCCACGGTACAGTGGTACCTGAAAAATGATGAGTGGTGGAAGCGGGTCCGCGATAAGAAGTTCTTTGAATACTACCAAGCCAACTACAACAACAAATTTGGCGCCGAGCGCAAAGGGGTAACAGTTTCGTGAAAGGTATTATTCTCGCCGGGGGGACTGGCTCGCGCCTTTTCCCTCTAACCAAAGTTACCAACAAACACTTACTGCCCGTCGGCAAAAAGCCTATGATTTTGCACCCGGTGGGGAAACTCGTGGAAGCAGGTGTGAATGAAATTCTGGTCGTGACCGGGCTAGAGCACATGGGCGCGGTTGTGAATCTGTTGGGCTCTGGCAAAGATTACGGCTGCCGGTTTACTTATAAAGTTCAGGACGAAGCGGGGGGAATTGCCCAGGCTCTCGGGCTTGCGGCGGATTTCAGCCGCGACTCCAAAATGTGCGTCATACTCGGCGACAATATTTTCACCGATAGTTTGGTGCCATTTTCCCGCGCATTTGCGGAACAACGGGCAGGAGCCAAAATCATTCTCAAACAAGTAAAAGATCCTCACCGGTTTGGCGTCGCGGAACTCAAGGGCAGCCAGGTTCTTAGTGTCGAGGAGAAACCGAAGAATCCAAAAAGCGACTATGCCGTCACGGGAATTTATTTTTACGATCCCAGCGTGTTTGAAGTGATCAAAACGCTGCGACCGAGTAATCGCGGCGAGTTAGAGATTACCGACGTAAACAACTGGTACATCTCCAAAGGCACGATGACTTGCGATTTCTTTTCAGGAAACTGGACGGATGCGGGAACGTTTGAATCGTTGAAAATCGCCAACGATCTGATGATGGAGGCTTAAGCAATGGAATTCAAAAAAGGCCCTATCGAAGGCGTTGTTATTCGCCCGGCAAAGAAATACATCGATGAACGTGGGTGGCTGGTGGAAACGTTTCGTCACGATGAGTTGGACGAGCGGTATCACCCAGTGATGTCGTACACCTCATTAACTTTGCCTCGCATCGCTCGTGGCCCGCATGAGCATGGTTGATCAATCGATCTGTTTTTGTTCATTGGCCCCGGCAATTTCAAAATTTGGCTCTGGGACAACCGCAAAAACTCGCCCACTTACTGGAACCGGCAAATTGTTTACGGTGGACAGGATGGTCCGCTTTCCGTGTTGGTTCCCCCGGGTGTGGTGCACGCTTACATGAATGTGAGCGAAGGGCCTGCGGTCGTGCAAAACTTCCCCAACCAGTTGTTCATGGGCAAAGGGAAGAAGTCGCCTATCGATGAGATCCGTCACGAAGATGACCCCAACACAGTTTTCCAACTTGTCTAAGTTAATCCATAGCCCTGTCGTCGTTGCCGGAGCCGGCGGAATGCTGGGTTGGGATTTGTGCCGTGCCTTCAGCGAAATTGCGGGTTCCCAAAAAGTGCACGGACTCGGCCGAAGTGAAATGAATGTCGCCGACCGCCTGTCCGTTGCGGGCCGCTTTGGACAAATACCAACCCAAGCTTGTTCTCAATGCCGCCGCTTACACCCAAGTGGACAAAGCGGAATCGGACAGAGAAGCAGCAAGCTTGGGCAATGCCATCGGCCCGAGCGTGCTCGCCCGCGAATGTGAGAAGCGGTCCATTGCATTGGTGCACTATTCCACCGACCAAGTTTTCGATGGAACGTTGGGCAGACCCCACCGGGAGACCGATCCGGTGAATCCACTCAATTGGTATGCGGCAACCAAATGGGAAGGCGAGAAGAATGTGCTGACGTACTCGCATGCGTTGGTCTTGCGAGTGCAGTGGCTCTATGGGGAACGTAAAGATCGTTTTTCTCCGCTCAAACAGAAACAAACCTTCTCTCCGTTCTCCGATCAGTTTGGCGCACCCACCTGGACTCGTGAAATCGCGCGCATCACGGCGGAGTTGGTGTCCAAGCAAGCAAAGGGTCTGTTCCACCTCAGCTACGACGATCATGCCTCGTGGGCGGAAGTTTTTCGGTTTGTGAAGGAACGCTGGCGACTTGGTCTTCAATTGACTCCGCAAACCACGCTGTCGTTGAATCTGCCAGCGAAACGTCCGCTGTTTAGTGTTCTTTCAAACGAGAAACTCACGTCCGTTCTGGGGCGAAAGTTGGGAAGCTGGAAAATCCCGCTGGGTGAGTTTCTGGACACTTTGGGATAGGGCGGCCCGTGTCCCAGCTACCGCTCATAGCCGCCGCTTTTCTCGATCGCGACGGGACGTTGATCGAAGATGCCAATTATCCCAGTGACCCGGAACAGGTGAAGTGGCTTGCGGGCGCAGTGCAAGGCTTGCAGCAGATCTCACAAAAAGGGTATCGGCTTTTTGTCGTGAGCAACCAATCGGGCGTCGGGCGCGGTCTTATTTCTTACGACAACTTTTTGAATGTGCATTGGCGATTTGACGAAATGGTTCGTCAGGCTGGGTTGTGGATTGAGGAATATTTTTACTGCCTCGACAAACCGGATGCTCATTCGGCATACCGTAAGCCTGCTACAGGCATGATTCCGAAAGTTTGGCGCGGCCAGCCCATCGACTTTTCCCGAAGTTTCGTCGCTGGAGATCGTTTGAGCGATTTGGAACTCGGCCAAAACCTGGACCTATGCGCCAATTTCTTGGTTCGCACGGGCCTTGGGGCAAAGACAGAGCGGCAGTTAGCTCCCCCGCATACACCAACTCACCGCGTTGTCGACGATATCCTTGAAATGGCAACGCTTTTACCGCGCGTTACCGGATAAGCACCCCTGACGATTGTGAAGGAAACAGCACTTTAGAGGCGAGAGATTCGCACCGATATCTTAGCTGGTATGGTGCGTTATTTCGAAAAGTTACCCCCACTTCAATGGTGGGCACTTGCGGTCGGAATGTGGCTGCTGAGTGCCGGGGCAGCTTTTGCCGCACCGTCCGGGGGAAAAGTACTTCGCATCGGTTCAAGCCAGTCCAATATTGCGGTCTCGCACCCGGATTTGGCGCCGTGGCAGCCGCGCGATCGGGTTTGTGTAATTCAATAAGAAGCCCCATTGCTTGTGGACGGGTGATGAAATCCACCACCAAAGGCGCAATCGTGCGTTTGGATGCTCCGAGCGCGGACGTTATTGCCGGCGACACGGTCGTGGCGGAATCTCAAGCCACGAACTGGGCGGCCGAACCGTCGCAGAAGCCGGCCGCCCCCAAACCCGAACTGCTTGCGACTGAGCAAAAGCTGGAACGTCCCGAGAAACAAGTTCGCAAGCCGTCACAGATTGCATCCAAAACGCAGCTTCTCGATTCCGTAAAAAAGCATCCCGAATCCGAAGAATACGATTTCAATCTCTCCGCTGGGACTAGCATTAGCTTCTCGTTTTTCTACCCCGTAGTGAATTTGCAATATGCCATCTCGTCGAATTTCGCAGTAGGTCTGGTGCCCATGGCGCTTTTCGCGGGCACCGAGACGGCAAGCCTCTCGGGCTTTGGCGGGTATGCCACGTTGAACTATTACGGCCAGGGTCACTTCCGCGGTCTGTGGGTTCAGGGCGGTGCGGGTGCGGTGATGTTTAAGGTTTCCGGTGGGCTTGTGGAAGAATCCGCAGGTACATTCGCCGCTATCGGTACCGTGGGCTGGCGCGGTTATTGGGACCTGGGATTAAACATCGGTGTCGCCGCCGGCATTCAGTACATTCAAGATCCCAACTTTGGTTCCATTACCGTCGAGAGCGCGGGTTTCCTTCCCATGGTGCTGCTCGATGTAGGTTTCAACTGGTAAGTCCACGCTCCAAATCCCGGCTCAGCCATTCGGCCTTGTAAAAGAATGCGACACTGCAAGTGCCCTAGGCGGCTAGTTAATTCCCCTTTTCGCGTTTCGAATGTCTAAAAGTTCGTCGATATAGCCGGCATCTCAACACACCGATCTTTCTGATCTCCGTCTAACCGCCGGCGGCGTGCTCTGAACGTGTTGAGACCAATGGCAAATTCCACCGACCAAAAGTTAGACGGTTGTCGACGATAAGCGGTAGTGTCGCCAACTTTGGCACGAAACCTGATGTTCATAAGGGATATCGTCTCTGGGAGATACCTCGTGAGCATCGAGATAACTCGTCATTTTAAAAACGTTTTTCTTGTCCTACCATTCACCCTGTCCGCTGGCTGCGGGATGTATAACTTTCAGCCAAAAGCGGAAGTTTTCGGTGGTTTGGTGGGAACGGACATCACCGACCTGCGACTTTCCGCTTCGCTTATGGAGTACGCTCCCGGCGACTGCGTGGAATTCAAACTCGAGACCTTAAGCGCCCTCGGTAAGCCGCTGATGGTCCGTGATACCACTGCTTTTCGACTGGCTGGTTTTCGAACGAACGAAGTCTTTTATACCGATGCTTCATGCCAAGTTCCCGCCGCTGGGGAGGACCTGAAAGTACAGGCGAACACCGTATCCAAAACTCTCTATATCAAGAGTAGCTCGGCCGGCTCTTACAGCCTGGAGGTGCTCTTTGGCGGTATTCTGAAAAAGAGTCTGCCGATGGTCGTCCGCGCGATGCCTCGGAACTTACGGTTGCAGGTACCTGTAGGCACCTTGACCGTGCCGGCCGGATATTGTTCCGGCCCCTACGAGCTGCAGTTGCTAGATAACTTCGCAAACCCGGTTCCTCCGGGACGCTACCAAGTACAAGTGACGCAAGGCCAAAGCGTGATTTTCCAGGATAACTGCAACACGGCGCTGGCTTCGCCTTTGGTCACTATTACCAATGACAACAAGTTTACTTTCTATTTGCGCAAGAACTCCATCACCCGAGTTCCCGAAAAGATGGCGTTCTCAACTGCCGATCCTCTCGCGGCCGGCGACGAACGCATGCTGAACTTTGAGTCGGTTCCGCACCGCTTGAGAATTGTCGACGGTCCCGCCGACGACACCGTGTCGTTGGGTGTGTGTCAGGCAGCGCCGTATGCCGTGGAATTGCTGGATGTCGAAGGAAATCCCGTAGCTCCCAAACCCCTCACGACTCTGACGGTGTCGTTGCGATTTTTAGCCGGAACGGGGCAGTTTCTGACCGCGTGCGGAGGGCAGCAAAGTCCGCAGCTTGTCTTCAACTCATCGGAAACGAGAAAACAGTTCTTTTTGATGGCGCGAGCCCGCAACGCAGTCACGATAGAAGCGGCTTCCAGTCCCTTGATTTCGGCCACTCGCAGCGCGACCGTCGTTGCGGTTCCGCTTCGCATCAGTTCGAGTGCGATTCCAGCTGTTGTCGCGGGCTCGATTGGTGGTCCGATTACCATTACCCTGTTGGACGGGCTGGATTTTCCGATTGCTGCCCCTGCAGGCGGCTTTGGTGTTAACTTGACCGGGCCCTACACGTCGATCGCAGATTTGTGCTCCACTGCTGACTGCTCTTCCCTTGGTGCGCAATTCCATTTCGATTCCGGCCGGCTCTCCCAACGTAAGCTTCTACGTGCGACCTTCCCCAAATTTGGAGAATCGAAACGACACGCTGGCGTTGGTTCCGCAAAACACGGCAATTCCCCAAGTGATTCTGAATCTCGAAACCCCTTCGGCGGTTACCTGCTCGCTTGAGAATTTCCGGAGGCCCCGCTTCGCTTAACCTAGGTGAGTGTTCTTCTACGCCTTTCAACGTCCAACTGTTGGATCTGAACAACAACCCCGTTACCGTGCCCAACAACTCAACGGTTACGGTGACGCTCAGTATGGCGGCTGGTACCGGTGCTTACCTCGTGGCGTGCAACGGCGCTAACCTTCCCCAGCTCGTGTTCAATGCCGGCCAGCAAAGCTTGCCGTTTTTCTTCCGCCCAACCTCTCGCGACTCGGTAACGTTGCGAGCGATGGCATCGGGTTTCCCGCAAGCAACCCTCGACGTTCCCGTTATCACTTCCGCGAAAGCTCTGGCGTTGCTCGGACCCGCGAACGTTACCGCAGGTATTCCAAGCAGCGCTTTCCGAGTGCAAGTGGTTGATGCTTTGGGTGCCGTGTTCAACGCCCCATCCAATATCGTCGTAAACCTATCCGACGACGCCGTGGCGCGCGGCCGTTATTGCATGACCAGTGCCTGTCCCTTGGTCGTTCCGCCTCTGAGTTCTGTGACTATTCCCGCGGGCCAGTCGGGAGCCGACTTCTTTTTCCTCACTGACGCTGATACGAGCAGGTTTTTGTCGATTGGCGTCAGCACAAGTTCGTTGAACCTGACGAGCGCATCGTATTCGTTCTTCGTCACCCGAACTCCGCTGGGGGCTGATACCACTTTCCGATTCACTAACACTTCTTTTGCACCGTTCTTCGGCGGCGAGGTGTTGGCTTCCGCGGTAATCAACGACCGATTGGTGATGGCTGGTTACCAAAACTACGGTGGGGTGAAGCGCATTGCTCTGGCCCCGATACCTCTGGGATCCGAGAACACCGGCGACCATGGGCGATCTCGACACTTCATTCAGTGGCGACGGAAAAGCCGATTTTGGCCTCGGCACTGAATCGTGGGCCGCCGCGATTGCTCCGGGACCTTCGGGTAAGTTACTTGTGGCAGCCGTCATGAAGAACCAAGATGGTCCGATGGGCGAGCCCGGCGACTACGACATTGTCGTGTTCCAGTTGAACTTAAACGGAACTTTGGACTTGAGCTTCCGTCCTGACGGCACCGGAAGCGTGCAATCGCTTGTAGGACCCGGTGACCAGTTCGCAACTTCGATGGCAGTGGCCGCGGACGGATTTATCTACGTTGGTGGTTACGGGGCACCTGACACGCCGACAGCCGATAACACTTCGGATGCTCTGATCATTGCGATTAACTCCGCAGGTACCTCGGCAACAACTTTCAAGTACGATTTGAACGGACAGACCGAAGTCGGAAATGCGATCGCAATCCAAATCCGCAATGGCGACGAGCGAGTGATATTGGGAGGCATTCAGTACGCGGGCAATCCTAATAATTCGGACTTTGCTCTTATTCGGGTGTTCGGCCGCAACAGCGCCAGCGGAAGCTTGGGTGATGTGGACACCAGTTTTGGCGTGAGTGGACGCGCGGTGGTGGACATGGGTGGCCCGCAGGGTGATCACCTTAGAAGCTTGGTTCTGCTCTCCACGGGACAAATCATCGCTTCGGGTTTCCGCTCTCTCACTCCGAGTACGAGCGAAGGGGCTGTTGCTGGCTTCACCCCGAACGGAACGCTGGATGGAATTTTTGGAAATAATGGGCGCTACATTCCGAACTTTGGCGGCGTGACTCAGGAAAAACTGTATGCTTCCGGGGTGAATCCGCGCACGGAAGATCTGTATTTCGTGGGATCTTGTGAAAACGGCTTTGTGGTCGTGCGAACTGACTTTGCTGGTGGAGCGCCGACTCTCCGGGTGGCGGGTTCCACGGGTGACGTCGCCAAGGCCATGGTGATGGAGCCTGACACCATGAAGCCCATTATTACGGGCAATTCCGCTGGCAATTTCAAAGCTTTGCGTGTGCTACGCTAGTTGAGTTGCAGAACTGGGGATTTTCTCTATGCTTAACACCTCATGCTGGACTGGAATCAAATCCCTTGGCTGTCTTACGGACGCCGCGAATCGCCGACTGAGTTTGCTCAAAAGTGCAGTGAACAACGCGAGCGTCTGTCTTCGCTAACCTATCAGCCAGCCTTCCATATCCTGATAAATGCTACCCACTTGAGCGCGCCGGACGATTTAGCACTCTCGCTGCATTCGCTGGATTCGCAAACGTATCCGCATTGGACAGCCGAAGTGTGGGCGCCGCAAGCTTGGTCCACGCGTCTCAGTCTCTCCGAGCAGTTAAAGGGCAGGATAAAGTGGGTAGATTGTGCCCGCGTGCAATTTGCCGAAATCCTCGGGCGTGCGTCGGACCAGAGCGAATGGTTCGTTGCCGTTCGTGGGGGCGATGTACTCAGTCCGGCAGCTCTCTTTCACTTTGCCCTGGAGCTCAATAGCGGTTCCGGTGCTGAACTTCTGTACCCGCAGGAATGTATCGTCGATTTTGACGGCCACAAGAACCGGGTTACCTTGCTTTCCAAGTGCCGCGACAGCTGGGTGAGTCTGTTGCACTTCAACTACATCGGAAGATGCTTCGCGTTTCACTCCCGCCTGTCACGTCGAGTAAACTTGGTTGAAGGAGACGAATACGCGTGGTTGCTGAAAGCCCGTGGCGTGACGTCGGAGTTTCGTTTGGTGTCCGGATACTGGTACTACCGAAACCGCAAATACTCGGAGCCGTTGTTTGAATCGGATGCTCAACTGAGCCGAGCAGCCCTGGGAAGCTTTGGCCTAGTCGGTTCAGCCGAGCGGCATCTTAAGCACACTACCCGCGTTGTTCCCTCGCTCGATTTCAAGTCTCATAAACTTTCGGTAGTGATCTGCTTCAGAAACAAAGCGCAAATGACTCACCACGCTCTTTCAGCCCTGCTTCGCTGCCGTGGGCACCTTCCTTTGGAGGTCATTCTTGTCGATAACGGCTCCTCGGAAGAAGAGTCGCAGTGGTTGCGCCGCGAGATTTCCGATTTGGACACGGATTTGGATGTACGCGTGGTTCCGTTCTCTGAACCATTTAATTTTGGCAGGATGAACAACTGGGCGGCAGCGAAACACGCAACCGGAGATGTTGTTTTGTTTTTGAACAACGACGTCGCCCTTGATCCCACGGTCTCGCTGGATGAGTGGGCAGGTTGGGCGCTGCTGCCTGGCACCGGTACGGTGGGAATCTGCCTCAAGTTTCCTGACGGGAGTATTCAGCACTGCGGTATTAGGGCGTCGTTTGGTGGAAGAAGCCATTTGTTTAGGGTGGGCAACTCCCATCGTGTGGACTCGCTGACAGAAGTGGGACGCGAAGTATTCGCCAACACGTTCGCCGCGTGCATGGTTCGGCGGGATACCTTTCTATCGCACGGCGGTTTGGACAGTGTGGCCATGGCGAACGGATTTGGGGATGTTGCTCTAAGCTTGAAGTTTAAACGTGCGGGCCTTAAGAACGTATACCTGGGTTACTTCAGCGGGGTGCACGCTGAAAGCGCTTCGCGCGGCCAAAGCTACGAGTACTGGGAAGAAGTGGCGTTGGAGCACGCGTACTCTGATATTTTGTACGAAATGGTGCGCGAGGATCTAACGGTGAATCTCATTCCGATTGCAGAGACGAATGTTACCCACTGGATGACCGACACTTTTGAAGTCCCAGGTCCGAAATGCGCGTTGGCTCGATCCGGTGAAACCTACGCTCAAACGCCTGGTGCACCGCTTCTGGCCTTCGCAGGCGCATTTGCCAATTTAAGAGGAAAGAACTTTAATTTGATTATGGGAAACTATTCCGAAAAGCTGAAAAGCAATCTGGTCAGTTCCATCAAGGCCAAGGAAGCCATGCTGGAATCTCCCGAACAACTGGCTAATTTCGAGAAAGCCACGGAGTTGGTAGTCGCTTGCTACAAGAACGGCGGTCGCCTTTATATTGCCGGCAACGGCGGCTCCGCAGCTGACGCCCAGCATTTGGCCGCGGAGTTCGTTTCCAAACTTGCCCGACCGCGCGCACCGCTTCCGGCAGAGGCTTTGACCACGGATACCTCCACCCTTACCGCCATCGGAAATGATTTTGGGTTTGAGCAGGTTTTTTCACGGCAAGTTGCCGGCAAGATGACTGGCAAAGATGTTTTTTTGGGAATCACCACTTCGGGGCAGTCCCAAAACATTCTGCTTGCTTTGCAGACGTGCAAACAAATGGGAATTTCGACGATTGCTTTGTCGGGCCGCGATGGCGGCAAAGTAAAAGACCTCGCCACGGTTTGCATTACGGCGCCTGGCAAAATGACGAGCGAAATTCAAGAAGTGCACCAAGTGGTTTACCACTCGCTCTGCGCTTGCGTGGAAGACGCGCTCTTTCCAGAACTTCAGTAAGCCTGGTTACTCCACGGTAACGCTTTTAGCCAGGTTGCGTGGTTTATCGACGTCTGTTCCACGGAACAACGCCATGTAGTACGCCACGAGTTGTAGAGGAATCGCCATCAGAATGCTGTTCAGCGCCCACGAACAAGCGGGCAACTGCACGTAATGATCGCAGTGTTGTGCAAGCGACGAATCGTTTTCCGAACCAAAAGCCAGTATCTTTCCCCCGCGGCTTTTTACTTCCTGCAGATTACTCATGGCTTTTTCGTAGAGAGTCTCCGAATGCGCTGCCATCGAACCCGATTCATTCTGTGGAGGGATGTCCTTGGGGGCCAAAATCAGAACAGCCGCCGAGCGGTCAATAAGCGCGATAGGCCCGTGCTTTAACTCTCCCGCGGCATACCCTTCGGCGTGAGCATACGAAATCTCTTTCAGCTTCAATGCCCCTTCCAGAGCAATCGGATATTGTACATCGCGTCCCATGTAGAAAAGAAAGAGTAGTCCAGATGCTCTTCGGCCAACTTCTCAAGGGCAAGCGCATCAGATCCGAAGCCAATTTCCCGCGCGTATGCTTTGGACAAGTTTCCGTTTGCTTGGCCGATTTCAATCGCCAGCATGTAGAGCATCGCCAGTTGCGTGGTGAAGGCTTTGGTGGATGCGACACCAATTTCCGGACCGGCATTAGTGTACAACACGACATCGGCTTCGCGAGCCAAAGTGCTTTCACGGACGTTACAGATGGCGACGGTAAAGGCGCCTTTTGATTTGGCTTCCCGCAATGCGGCAAGGTGTCGGCTGTTTCTCCGGACTGGGAGATCAACAGGATAAGGCTATCCGCGGAGATCAGCGGATCACGGTAGCGGAACTCGGAAGCAAAATCGACTTGCACCGGAACCCGTGCAAAGCGCTCGACAAAGTACCGCCCCACAAGCCTGCGTGGCGCGCGGTACCGCACGCCACTACATGTAAGTGCCGCACTTTTCTGAGGCGATCGCGTTGCTTTACCAACTCGCTGATGCTGACGAGGCCGTTCTGATGATCCAAATGCGTTTCAATTGTTTGGGCCAACGCACGAGGCTGTTCGTGGATTTTCTTTCAGCATGAAGTGGCGGTAGCCCGACTTCTCCATCTGATCGGCAGTCCAATTGATTGTTTTGACCTCAAAGGGAAACGTTTTCCCCTCGCATATTCTGAATTTCCACGCCACCCCGGTGGCAGACTGCCACTTGGTGATCCTGCAGGTAGATGATCCTCTTGGTACGGTGAAGGATGGCCTGTACATCGGACGCGATGAAATTTCTTTCTCGCCGACACCCACGAGCAACGGCGCTCCGTTGCGAACCCCCAAAACAGTGTCCGGCTCGTGTTTGGAAATAACTACAAAAGCGTAAGAACCTTTGAGTCGCGGGAGCACCTGCTTCAACGCTTGGACCAATGTTTTTCCTTGAGCGATCTCAATATCAAAAGGTGCGCCACGATTTCCGAATCGGTGTCGCTGGAAAATTTGTGGCCGGCCTTCTGCAGCTGCTCCCGGTGCTCGAGGTAGTTCTCAATGATGCCGTTGTGAACCAGCGTTACGGAGCCTACCTGGTGGTGGTGGGCATTGCGCTCGGTGGGGGCACCATGGGTAGCCCACCGGTGTGCCCGATTCCCAGCGAGCCTGTGAAGTCCGCGGTGCTCAGTCTTTTTTCAAGCGCCTCAATGCGTCCCTCGCAGCGAAAAACCTCGACTTGGTCACCTGCAAGCACCGCTATACCGGCGGAATCGTACCCGCGGTACTCCAGTCGTTTAAGACCATCCAAAAGAATGCCTTTGGGATTTTTATCTCCGATATAACCGATGATTCCACACATATTGCCTTATCTACCAAGTGCCGGCCCCGATGTCTTTACTCAATAGCCATTTTCTCGGAAAGGTGCTTTTTATCGTTGGTCTGTTCGACCTGTGAGTGCAGCCGAGCGTATAGGCTGCGACACCGGGGAAACGGTGCGCTAGGTGGCACACTCCCTAGGCATATAATGCGACTTGGCAAAAGCATTTGGAATGCTCCTTGCCTCTCGGCCCATCTAATTACAAAATAGGGTCTCGTTCTCGCATTAGGTTTCATTTCCAAAAATTTGAGTGGCCGAGGAAGTCCAAACGGCCGATGGGGCGTCTAACGTATGAAACGTCGGTTTTTTTTGGCAGCAGTTGTGGGACTGGTGTTGCCTCAGCTGCTGGGTTGCAACTTGTACTCGTCGTTTGCCAATCCCAATAACGATGAAGAGTACCTGCAGGAGGCGCAAAAGTGCTTGCGCGAAGGCAACTACACGTGCGCCATCGATAACTATTCCAGGATTGTGTCGACGGATCTTAAGAACGAAAAAGCTTTGCCTGGTTCAGTTGACCCGCGGTGGTTGGGCATTGCCGAGCTGGGTGAACACCATCGCAAGCAACACGGGAAGCGGTATGTTGGCCGGCTGGCGCGCGAGCTGATGCCCTGGACCGAGGAAAAGCAAACGGCCATGGAAGCCGCCGTCGAGGAATGCAACAAGTTATCGACGATTTCTGATTCTCAAAAGCAGGCGCTTCTTAGAACCGTAGCTTACTTGTCCGAGTGCGCCATCAAGATTGCGAAGTCTGACCTGTACGTAGCTACTCCGAAAATACTTCTTCTTGCAACGCCACAGCGGACGAAACGGGGACGGGGAGCTGACGCCCGCCGATATTGCAGCCGATCGCACTCAAGGTTTGTCTACTAGCAATCGTGGAATGTGTGAAGCAGATGTCTTGAAATGCGCCGACAACCTGGATGCTGCTGATGGTTTGAGTGGTCTGTTGGGAGGCGATCTTAGCGGAGTCACTAGCAACCTAACAAACGTGCCCAGTGACCTGAAAGACTCGGGTGCGGCTACCATCGCTGTTCGTCAAGCACTCGCAACCACCGTCCAGTAAAGGAAAGGCAACATGCGTCGCACTCTGCTTATTCACCAAGGAAGTTTTGAGAAAAATTCTGGCGCTGGTCTTGGTTCTCCTCACACCGACTTCCGCGTTGGCAGTCTATGAGTGGTACTCCATTTCCAAGAGTACCCGCGCACTGGGCATGGGCGGAGCCTTTTATGGCTTGTCCGATGACGAGAGCGCGCTGTTCTACAACCCGGCCGGGTTGAGCACGTACACCGGTGGCATAGACTTCATGGGGTCATTCCGCGTGGAGGGCGCCACCAGTGCCGCAAGTGCTTTATCGACGATATTGGACGCACGCGGCCGAAGCGTGGGCCAACTGGCCTCCGATCTGCAACAGTTCCAGGCAAGCCAATTTTCGTCCAAGTGGGCCCGCCATGCCTTACTACTTGCGCGGGGGTTGGCGGTGGGGTTATTGCTCGCTGATGTGAAAGCCAATGCCACCGTGACCGGCTCCGGGGTCGATACTTCGGTGGATGTCACAGCCATCGCGGACTCCGGTTTGTTCATTGGTTTTGCCGGAACCCTTTTTACCCCACAGTTGCATTTGGGAATGAATATCAAAGGCATGGTGCGCGGGGGCGGACGTCGCAGCTACTCGGTGATCGATCTGGCCGCGGGAGACTCGCTGGATCTAGACGTTGATCAATTGGCGGCGCCGGTTTTGGCGTGGATGTGGATCTGGGTGCCATGTACGAACTGCCGGAAGTTATCGAAGGCGTGCGCTCGTACGCTTCGGTATCCATCAATAACTTGCTCGCCAGTAAATTTGATTTGGCCGCGGATTACTCAAGGTCCCACGACGGCTCCGCAATTACCTCGCATGCTGTCATTGTCTGGTCGGGCGGTATTTCCGGGGTTCTGGCAATTCGACCGCCTCACCGCGGTATTGGATTTTGCGGAGTTCAGTCTGGGCGGCCAATCCGATCCAAACTTCGGCGCGCGTCACGGCAGTTTTTGGAAGCACGTTAATTTTGGATTTGAACTCCCGATCCGCTGGTTCGCCTACGAGCAGGTTTTAGGCAGGGAAACATCAGTGCGGGGTTTGGAATTGACGCGCGCTACTTCCAATTGGAATTTTGCCACTTACGCCGAAGAAGTCGGCGCAAACCCTGGGCGAATTCCCAGTCGCAGGCTAGCGTTGCGTTTAGCGGCTGGGTTTGGTGGCGCGGCTCCGGCCGTGGAGCCTTTGCGGCGGGATCGGAAAACAACCAAGCCTGAGACCATAGACGTGACTCAGCCCAAACGAACGAGCCCGCGGCGGCTGAACCCAAAGCTGCAGAGCCAAAAGCTGCGACGTCCGAGCCAAGTAGCAAATCGGCCGAGCCAAACGTCTCTGACAAAGGAGAATAACCGTGATGTTGAAAATCGACTCAAACGCTCCTGGGCGTTTGTAGCAGCGGCTGCGATTTGTTTAGGCAATTTGGGTGTCTCAAGAACTGGTTTCTCTATGGACTACAAAAAAGTCACTGAACGAAAACTCTTCAATGGTGAAGTACTCCAGGAATTCAAACTACCGAACGGCCTGCAGGTGCTTCTATTGCCACGGCACCAGGCGCAAGTGCTTACGTACCAAGTCTGGTTCCGAGTAGGCAGCGTTCAGGAAAAGCTGGATCCGAAACTAAAGAAAACGGGACTTGCTCACTTGTTCGAGCACATGATGTTCCGCGGTTCCAAAAAGTATCCCGATGGAGAATTTGACAAACTCACCGCGCAGCTTGGTGCTGAAGGCCAAGAACGCGACGACTTACTATTACCGTACGAATTATTACGAAAGCATTCCGTCCAAACAGCTGGAGCGCTTGATGGAGCTGGAATCCGATCGCATGGCGAACCTTCGTTTGGAGAAAGAGCTCTTTGAGAAGAAAAGGGCGCGGTGGTGGGCGAACTGCGACGCGCTCTGGACAACCCATCCCGGCGTGCGTGGGACGAATTGATGGCCCTCGCCAATGGCGACACTCCCTATAAGTACACAGTGATAGGCACTGAGGAGGAGATTAAAGGCTTTACCGTAGAAGAAGCCGAGTACTTTTACCGCACCCACTACGCGCCCAACAACGCAACGATCATCGTCGTGGGCGATGCCAAAGAAGACGAGTTGATGCCGCTGGTGGTGAAGTACTACGGCGGCATGAAGTCGCAAGAAATCCCCAAAGCGGCCGTTCCTTCAGAAGCGCCGCCCAAAAAAGAGCGCCGGGTGGCGGTGACTCACAAGCAAGCCACTTCTGAAATTCTCATGGTGGCATACCCCATTCCGCCGGTGACAAGCGATGAGGCGGCACCTTTATCCTTGTTGGGAACACACTTGTCGGTGGGAATGGAGTCGGTGTTTCGCAAAAAGCTCGTCGATACGGGTCTTGCGTGAGCGCTAGTGCGGGAACGAGTTCGCAGCCTGATCTGTTTCAGATCGCGGTGCAGATGGTCGAAGGAAAGAAATCCGAAGCGGCTCTAAAATCGTGGATCAGGAAGTCGCGGCTTTGGGCAAAAAAGCCATCGATAAGGATTCGTTTGTGCGGGCCGTGAACCAGGACAAACTCAACCTGTACAGCGATATGGCTGACAACTCTTCGATGGGCAATTGGCTTGGAGAGTACCTGATGCTCTGCAACGATTACATGCGGGGTTTTGAGATCCTGCAGAAGCTGAACCAAAGTAACTCCGGCGGAAGTCACCAAGGCAGCAAAAACATATCTGACTGCTAATCGTCGATCGGTGGTGATCATGAGGCCCGCATCTTCTAAAACCGCCTCCGCCAAACCGGCCAAGCCGGCCGCCAGAGGGGGAAAATAGAAATGAGAAATTGCTACTCGCCGTCTCGGTCTTCAGCGCTCTCTCTGCATTTGGAGGAGAACCAAAAGTGATTCTGGAACGCGACCCCACACTGCTTACCACGACCGTCCAAGTATCTTTCTTGTCGGCTCCTTGCTGGATCCCGCGGGGAAGAAAGGTGTTGCCAATTTACTGGCGCAGATTCTGCTTCGGGGTACGCGCAACCGCAGCCGACAGGAATTCAGAGCGAACTTGAGAAGCTGGGTGCTTCTATTCGGCAGCGGGCACGCACGACAGTATTCGCTTCAACATGGAGGTGATCTCCGAGAATACGTTGAAACTGTTCGCGCTGCTGGAAGATGCTTTGGTGCGGCCCGCTTTCGATAAGAAGGAATTTGATCAGCTCAAACGGGAAGTCACGGACAAGATTCAGTTCGTCAAAAACAACAATGGTTCCTTGGGCTCTTTGGCTTTGCGCAAAACGTTGTACGCGGGAACGGGGCTGGAGTTGCCGGACTTTGGCACTTTGTCGACGATAAAAGCCATCTCGCTGCCTGATCTCGTCAAGTACTATAACCAGTACTTTACCCAGGCGAACGTAATCTTTGGCATCGCAAACGCCACTCGAAGAAGCTAAATTAAGAAGCCGCTTTTAAAAGTCTTCTCGCAGCTTCCTCCCGGCACCAAGACACCGGTTGCTAAAGTGGAAGTGGTGAATCCTCAGACGCCGAAGCTGATACTCGTCGACAAATCGGGCACTGAACCGGCACCATTATGATGGGCCAGCGGGGCATTGTGGCTCAGGAAGAGGCTCGCTACGCGTTGGGTGTGGGCGACTTTTCATTTGGGGGAGAGGCACTCATCGCGCGGCTGTTCCGGGTAGTGCGTTCCGAGCTGGGATGGACCTATTCCATTCGTTCGAGCTTTGGCATTGTGTCGGCTTCGTTTCAACCAAACGCCTACACGATTGGCTCCACACCGAGCGTGGAATTCACTTCCCAAAGCGCTGCTGAAGCAGCTTGAGATGTGGAAGGAGTACTACCAAGGCGGCTTGAACAAAGAAGAGATCAAGCTTGCCCATGAAAGCATGGTCAATTCGTATCCATTTCACTTCGCTACCGCTGAAGGCCGCTTGAGCCTGCGTTTGTTCAGTGAAGTGTATGGCGTGCCGGTGCTTTCTCCCGAAGAGTACGAAAAAACGATTCGCGGCATCGACAACGGCAAAATTAAAAAAGCGCTGGCGGAGAAGCAGTCAGCGGATGGCTGGCTATTGTCGTGGTCGCCGATGGGAAAGCCTTTCTTTCCCAGCTGGCCGAGGCACAAAAAGGTGTGGAAGAAAGATCAGCTGGAAAGTGGAGAAAACCTACTTTCCGGAAGATGTTATCGAGTAACCGCACTTGGGTCCGGCGGCGATTAAACCAACGACAGGATCTCGTGCTTTAGATTGGGACCGCACGTGATAAAGCTTTTTCCCTGAATGGTACGTTCGCCTTGAGCGAAAAGTACTCGCCACCCGCTTCTTCAATCAGGCAAGCCACCGGGGCGATGTCCAAATGCTGACAATGGGGTCGATCATGGCATCAGCTGGCCTCGAAGGACCAAAGCGTGCCCGAAACAATCGTATAAGCCACGCACGGTGCCGGCTTTATCGACTAGGTTGTGCAACATTTCTTCTGGCCTGCGGCTTCAAAGCCCGAGGAATCGCCCACCGAAATAAACGACGCATCCAAGCTCGATTTCTGCGACACGTGCAGCTGCACTCCATCACAGTAAGCGCCCAATCCTTTGCCGCCATGTATGTTTTCGTTCAAAGCCGGCAGTACCATAATTCCACTACCGGCTCTCCCTCGGTGCAAAAGCCCCACCAGAGTTCCAAAAGGGGAATGCCGCTGATAAAACTCCGAGTACCGTCGATGGGGTCGATGGGTCCAGACGAACTCCGCATTCAAATCCTTGGGGCCGAACTCCTCGCCCAGAATCCCGTGATGAGGGAACGCGCGTTCGAGTTCGCGGCGGATGTGTTCTTCCGTCTTCTTGTCCGCCATGGTCACGGGTGTTCCGTCTGCTTTGGACTCGATCAAAATGGCCTGTCTGAAATAGCTAAGCGAGATTCCGAAGCCTCTTCGACGATGTCAGTGGCTTGTTCTAAAATGTCCTCGAGATCGAGGCATGAAATTTTGCGGTCCTTCTTAGGGCACTTGCGGGAGGGTATCGCCCGAAGGTTTATAGTAACTCTGATTGTACGCCCGTGAAGCGAAGTCCAGCGTCCTTCGCCTTTCTCGCAATCGATAAAGCTTTGCACGCTTTGCAGCCGCGAATCCATATCGTCCAAAGCGTGCAGCATAATGGCTTCCAAAGTTACAGGCAGCTTCGGCGAGCCATACTCAAGCCGGCCATGGTGACTCAAGATCAAATGCTTTAACTGCCACTCCAGGTCTTTGGGAACCCGGGGATGGCTTGGATCTTTCTGTCCACCAACGTCACTCCGATGGCGATGTGCCCCACCAGCTTGCCTTCGTCGGTGTAGCTGAATGGGCCGTCATAAGAGAGTTCAAAGATTTTGCCGAAGTCATGAAACGCGGCGCCAAAGACCAAATGGTTCTTATTCAAATTCTGATAAAGAGGCGCGACAGCATGCACCAAGCGGATGACCTGGAGTGAGTGCTCCAGCAATCCTCCCAAATAAGCGTGGTGAATGGTTTTTGCGGCTGGGCAAAGCTTGTAGCGAGAGGCAATCTCGGGATCTTCCAGCAGCGACAATCCGAGCTGCCGGGTCCATGGGCAATCAAGTTGCCGAAAATACCCCACGAGCTCATCAAACAGTTGCTCCGTGCTCGCGCTAGTGGCCGGCAGGTAGTCGTCCATGCAAACGTTTTCAGGATCAACGCGGATCAATTGGTCTACAACCAGCTGGAGCCGGTTTTGGAATTGGTGCGCTTTTCCAAATACGGCGACGATGTCGCCTTCGGAGATTTCTTCGCGAGTTCTTCGGCGGCTTCCCCAACTCGGGTGTCCACACTACCCGTGCGATCCCGCAGCATCATCGCCAGGTAAGGACGCCCATTCTTATTGAGCAAAACATTCTTGGATTGCACCAAAAACGTGGTGCGCACCATGTCCTTGGGACGCAGGTCGGCGACAAAAAATTCCTTCGTGAGCAAGGCTTCCGGATAATTGCCCGTATAGTTGCCCGTATCGTTGCCGGAATAGCCTTGAGAATAACCGCCTAAGTGGGAGTCTGCCATGACCGGACAGCTCTACCCGCAATGGGTAAAGGGTGTCAAACCCCTTGAACCGCAAGGATTTTGGCTATAGAACCAGGCCAGTTCTGAGGAGACAACTGATGAGAAAAATTCGTGTTGGTATCAATGGGTTTGGACGTATTGGCCGGATGGCAGCTCGCTTGTTGTGGGAAGACGATCGTTTTGAATTGGCCGCTATTAATGACCTCACTCCTCTGGATCAAAATGCTCAGCTTTTGAAATACGACTCCGTCCACGGCACCTGGGACAAAACGGTCGTGGTCGACGGACAGAACATCAAAATCGACACCCAGCGCGTACAAGTTTTCGCGCAGAAAGATCCTTCCGAAATTCCATGGAAAAGTGTTGGAGCAGATGTGGTTCTGGAATGCACGGGGGTTTTCCTGGATTTAGCCGGTGCGAGCAAGCACATTGCGGCCGGTGCCAAAAAAGTGGTTATTTCCGCTCCCACCAAGGATGGAGCCGATAAAGTAAAAACTTTTGTGTACGGTATTAACCACCAGAGCTATTCCGCTGCCCAAGATCACGTGGTTTCAAATGCGTCGTGCACCACCAACTGCTTGGCGCCGATTGTAAAAGTGCTCCACGACCGGTTCACCGTGCAGCGCGGGTTGATGACTACCGTGCACTCTTACACCAACGATCAGCGGATTCTCGATTTGGGCCATAAAGACATGCGCCGCATGCGGGCCGCGGCCCTGAACATGATTCCCACCTCCACCGGTGCTGCGAAAGCAGTGACCCTGGTGATTCCGGAACTCAAGGGCAAACTCACGGGCACTGCTGTTCGCGTGCCCACGCCAAACGTTTCTCTCGTCGATTTCGTTGCGGACCTCGCCGAATCGGTGACAGTGGAAAAAGTCAACGAAGCCTTTGTGCAAGCGTCGCAGGAAGGTCCTTTAAAGGGCATTCTCCAAGCCGTGCACGCTGAACTGGTATCCTCGGATTTCAATGGCTCCACCTACTCGTCCTCGGTGGACTTGCCGTCCACCATGGTAATCGACGGTTCCATGGTGAAAGTGCTGTCGTGGTACGACAATGAAACCGGGTTCACGCGCCGGATGCTGGATCTGACCGCTCACATTGGCTCGCAGCTTTAATAGTTGATTCAAAGAGGGGATTCTTTCCATGCCTCGCTACACTCGTCTGCAGGATATGTCCTTGAAGGGCCGGCGCGTCTTTGTGCGCGTGGACCTGAACGTGCCGCTGAAGAAAAATGGCGATGTCCTCGAAGTGGCCGACGACACCCGCATCGACGGAGCTCTTCCGACGATTCAGTACATTATCGAAGCAGGCGGAAAGGTTATTTTGGCGTCCCACTTAGGCAGACCCAAAGGCAAACCCGAAGCCAAGTACAGCTTGGAACCGGTAGGGCGTGCGCTCAGCCAAAAGCTTGGGCAGGACGTGATTCTCACCGACAGCTGCGTTGGCGATGGCGCCCGTGGGTTGTCTCGGCAAATGCGCGATGGCGATGTGTTGTTGCTAGAGAACCTGCGCTTTGAAGCCGGAGAAGAAGCCAACGCTCCTGAGTTTTGCCAAAAGCTGCAAGAGCTGGCCGATTGTTATGTGAGTGATGCGTTTGGCACCCTTCACCGTGCACATGCTTCGACGGCCGGGCTTGCCCGGATGTACGAGCCAAAAGATCGCGGCATGGGCCTTTTGGTGCAAAAAGAGCTGGAATACCTGCAGCCCTTGCGCGAGCAACCTGCCAAGCCGTTTGTGTTGGTGATGGGTGGCGCAAAAGTTTCGGACAAAATCGGCGTGTTGGAAGCATTTCTGCCGAAAGTGAATACCGTCATTATCGGCGGGGCCATGGCCTATGCTTTTTTGAAAGCTAAAGGTGCTGAGATTGGCGACAGTTTCTGCAAGGACGAGGAAGTAAATTTTGCGGCGCGTGTGAGCAAGAACGCCCAGGCTCGCAACGTGCAAATTCTGCTGCCCGTCGATCACGTCATCGCTCGCAATATGGATGACGTGGACGGCGCGCGTGTCACGCCCGGGGAAGAAATCCCGCAAGGCTTTATGGGTTTGGATGTTGGACCGCGCAGTGTGGAGAAATTCTCGGCAGCTTTCCAAAGCGCTGAGACGATTTTCTGGAACGGTCCGGTGGGTGTTTTTGAAAAGCCGGCTTTTGCCAAAGGGACATTTGAACTGGCTCGCCACATTGGCCGGTCCAAAGCCCGCAAGCTTGCCGGCGGTGGGGATGTGGCCGCAGCGATTGCCGCTTCGGGCACGGAATCGCAATTTGATTTCATCAGCACCGGCGGTGGCGCCACCCTCGAGTTCCTCGAAGGAAAAGGCCTACCGGGTTTGAAAGTGCTGGACCTCGATAACCGACTCGGCATCTAGATTTTTGCGCTTTAAGGAGCTCTTTTGCGTACACCGCTAGTCGTTGCAAACTGGAAAATGAACTTGGGCGTTGCTGACGCCAAGAAGTACCTGTCTGATTTTCTGCCCAGAGTGGCCGGCAGTCGCGGCGTGCAGATCGCATTGGCGCCTCAAGCGCCTTTGTTGACGCAACTCGTTCAGTGGACTCAATCCACGGCAGTACAGGTGGCTGCGCAAAACAGCGGGACAGATCGGGCAGGCGCTTACACGGGCGAGCT
The DNA here is from genome assembly GCA_037367405.1 of Ottelia alismoides. Lineage (NCBI taxonomy): Eukaryota > Viridiplantae > Streptophyta > Magnoliopsida > Alismatales > Hydrocharitaceae > Ottelia > Ottelia alismoides. The sequence continues at coordinate 27,434 of JAZKJV010008083.1, read as the reverse complement.
GAGTCCATCGTTGTTGCGGGAGCTGCAAGTGCAGTGGGTAATCCTGGGGCACTCCGAGCGTCGCCACGTTTTTGGCGAAACGAATTCCATCGTGCAGGCTCGTCTGAAAGCCGCGTTGAAAGAAGGACTCTCAGCCATCCTCTGCGTGGGTGAAACGCTGGAGCAGCGCAAAAAAGGGCAAACACTCGCTACGGTCAAAGAGCAGTTGGAAGTCCTGCATGATGGTACGTGGGTGGACGGCTTTGATTTTAAGAACTTCGCAGTGGCCTATGAGCCGGTATGGGCCATTGGAACGGGCGAAACCGCCACGCCCGAACAGGCGCAGGAAGTTCACCACTTTATCCGGCAGTGGCTTGTCGAGAATTTGGGCGCGGGTCCCGGAGAGACCATACGGATTCAGTACGGCGGCAGTGTAAAGCCGGACAACGCGGATGCCTTGATGGCCCAAAAAGATGTGGATGGGCTTCTGGTGGGCTCCGCAAGCCTCAAGCCCGAGGTATTTGCCGAAATCGTCAAGAATGCGGTACAGTCCGGCTCGGACTGGAAGAAAGATAAGGAAAGACAGTGACAATCGTAATTATTCTTCACGTTGCTCTGTGTGTGTTTTTGGTCGGCGTCATCCTGCTGCAGCCCGGAAAATCGGATAGCGGCATCGGTTTTGGCAGTACCAGCCAAAGCATCTTCGGCAGCCGCGGCGCGGGCAATTTGTTAACTCGCACCACAGCTTTCGTGGCCTTTTTCTTCTTAATCACTAGCTTCTTTTTGGCTCGCGAAAGGGTGGCAGAAAGTACGGGTTCGGTGGTGAGCGAAACGAACGCTCCGGCCCAAGCTAATCCCGGCGCCAGTGGGGCCGCGCCTGGCGCAGCAGCCAGCACGCAGACTCCGCCGCCTGTGGAAAACAAACCGGCGGAAGCCGCGGGGAATGCCAATCCGGCAACTCCGCCCGCAGATGCAAAAAAGAAGTAAGCGATTCTTGAATTCCAGTTCGGGGTCAACTACTTAAGTAGAGCCTGTTTTTTGAAAAATTGCGGTCGTGGTGGAATTGGTAGACACGCATGTTTGAGGTGCATGTGCCGCGAGGCGTGAGAGTTCGAGTCTCTCCGACCGCACCACTCTTCTTTCTTCAGTAAATGTAAATTGGATATCCGTAGAGATGGGCATTCGAGAGATAGGTCCTCGTTGTCCTCGCCAAGTCGTGCGTGGCCTTTTGTGGGTACGGCGGGTGGCTGTGGATTACTCGGACCCACCTCTCGAATGCCCATCTCTACGGATTAGCTATTTTCATTCTTCTGGTAACGCAGCGATCGGCGATCGCTTAAGGATCGCCGACGATGCCGATGAGAAATACCACCCGGGAGGCTTGGGCTTGAGTGCGGTATTGAAGGTGCATCGCTCCTGCTGCGTCAATATAGACATAAGCGCCGTTGCCGTAGGTGTTGCTAAAACCGTCGCTGGACCAAGGACTACCCGAAAAAGTGGGCGCAGCGACTACCGCTCCCGTTCGATAGACACCGCTGGAGTGGATGGACGGGTAACACCCTTGTCCAGCAATCGCCCAGCGGTCTCGTTGCTGATCGGAAAACAGATACACAGATCCGGAATAAGTACTTAGATTTAAGAAGGCCGCTTGCTTTACTGTCTGGTAATCCACAAACGTATCCCCAAACACATCGTCTGCAACGCCGGTGCAGCTTGAATTGGCCGCACTCTCCGCAGACGTTCGATCCGCCATGTGGCGATTGATGCGGGTAATGCGGGCAAAAAAAGCGTTCGACACATTCACTGAAATGTCACTCGCTGCATAGCCGTCCTTACCATCGAAGTTGATGCGCGAGAGCAAGCGTTCAATCACAAACACTTTGAAACGCTTCGTGCGAAAGTTGTAGGCTTCAAACGGGTGGGTGCTTCCCAGAATTTGATTCAGAGTGAAGTCTCCATCGCCCGCCCAAGAGTGGTAAAAATAAAGTTCCTTTGCCGGCACTCGGACAGTCACGGTCTTGATGATGCCATCGACACTTGCATTGATAGCGCAGTCTCCAGGGCCTTCCGCGACAATCACGCCTTTAGTCGGACTGGTGTTCCCGACGGATACCATAAACATAGCGTTGGTGGACCACTGCGCAGTTTGAGTCAGATCTCGTACGGTACCATCAGAATACGTTCCTGCGACGGTGAGATTCATCGTCTGTCCAAGTAACAAACTTGGGTTGGGGGGCGAGATCGCCAGCGAAACCAACTGTGACGTGACTACCGTGAGCGTGGCGGTTTTGGTGAGAATGCCGTCAGAAAAGGTAAGAGTGGTCTGCCCAACCGCGACCCCTGTTGCAAGCCCTTTGGGTGCCGACGTATTCGATACCGTTCCGATCGCGGGCGCGGAGCTGGTCCAGTTGCCGTTGTTGTTGTAGTCGGTAAGTGAGCCATCCGTTAGCTCTGCAATCACGCGTATGGTTCCCGTCTGGCCAATTCCAAGCGAGAGAGTCTCTGGTACGAAACGTAGGCTGCGTGCAACCGCCTGAGTAATCCTCAGTGTAGACGGCGAAGAGGTAACATTGCCGAGCACCGCTGAAATGTTCGTTTCACCCACAGCCAGGCCGGTAGCCATGCCTTTCGTGCCCGCCGTATTGCCAATAGACGCAATCGTCGGTTGGGATGAAACCCACACAACAGACTGGGTGATGTCGACGTTATCTCGGTCAGTGTAGGTGCCGAAAGCCTGAAAGCTTTGACTGAGTCCCTTGGCAATGGAAGCAGTGGCGGGAGAAATTCGAATCGAACGAAGTTCCGCATCGACGATACTCACGGTAGCCGATGCCGAAACTCCACTTAGTTGGGCCGTGATGGTTGCGGAACCGAGACTGCGTGCGGTCACCCGGCCTTTGTTGGTGGTGTCGGATACCTCGGCAATAGTGGCGTTGCTTGAACTCCATGTAGCCTCAGCCGTCACATCGCGACTGGAGCCATCCGAGTAAAACCCCGTTGCTGTCAGATTGATGCTGTTACCGCGGGGAATGCTGGCGGGCGGTGCACTCAGCGACAAACGCTGGAGTAAGATCGGAGTTTCAGTAACGGTAAATTCAACAATGCACGATGCTGGGCGGGCGTCGCTTGCATTCAGAATATTGAAAGTAACCGAGTGTCGTCCCAAGGCTTGCGCTACGTAGTTGGCGGCATGCTCACTCGCCTTTTGGGACGGCAGAGCAATGCCCACCATGCCGCCTGAGTTATTCGATTGAACGGAACTAATCTGGAAGGAGACCCGTTTGTTGTCCACCGATGCGCTGAGGGACACGGGAAACGCCGGTGGCGTTCGTAACGACCCAGAACCGTCCACTAGCGATTGGTCCATGAACTTCGATGCCTCGACCCTGCATTCCAAGTGGCCGGGTTGAGTGGTTCCCAACAGGCGCGTGGAGCGAGAGCCGCACGCGGTGATTGCCATCACCAAACACAGGCCGAGAACCAGGCGGGAGAAGCGTTCAAAAAATCGCAAATACAGCTGCATATCTAGCTGAGCTGCAAGGCGTGTGCCCTCGTGGTTTGCAGCTGAGCCAAACATTGCCAGTCGCTGAACTTTTTGACGATTCAGCTCAGTAGCAGATTAGATCAATGAGTCCCGGTGCTTACGGTGACCAAGTTTTTGACAATAAGTGTACAAGGAAACTGCAGTTGGTAAGCCTAAGTCATCGATAATTGGAGGGTTTCTAAAGCAAGGCATTAGAGCTAGGTCCTCGTTGTCCTCAGCCACTCGCCGCCTAAGCTACGGCACGAGCCACTTGGCGAGGACAACGAGGGCCCTCTCCCCCAACCCACACCCGGATTTCGCTCGAGATGCGTTACCGACGATAAACTAAAGAAGCCACAACCCCGGCACCCATACCTTGCGCGAAGTTCGCAACAATCCACGACATCAGGATGTTCATCGGCAGCGGACTTACGCAGTACTCAATGAACAGCGGCGCGGTGAGAAATCCCGCGGCGAGAATGCCAAAGCGCACGCCTTCCGCGATACCTTTGTTCTCGTAGCCTTTCACAAAAATCAGACTAAAGAACACTGCCAACAAAAACTGGCCGAGCAACATAAACGGAAACAAACTTTGCATCTCAGCTTCAGTGCGCCACAGGTGGGCGGTGGCTTGGTAAGCGCCTTTCATCAGCATGCCGTGGATAAACCAGTCGCTTACGAACTGCCATACGAATACCGCGACGATCAACATACCTAGTCTTTTGCTGTTTACGTTGTTCAGAAACATAGATGATTCTCACTTCCGTTAAGGTTGAGGACTTGAAATTGCCGATTTATCTTAGCGCACGTGCGCAATTGATAGCGCGTGTCAAAATCAAATCCTAATTTCCAGTAGAATAAGAAGGTGCCAGTCTACTTCTGGTACCAAAAGGTAGCGGGCCTCTTGGCCCCAGCAACCCTTGGGTTCTCAGAAACAGATCGGCCTCTTTCCATCCTCTACAGGAGTCACCTTACAAATGAGCGCGGCAAAAGTACTGCCTTTGCAGTCGATGTTTGATCGTCCAGAACTCAAGCCCTACTTGCGTCAGTTCAAACAAGGCGACGTGCTCTTTAAGCAAGGGGACAACGGCAACACGTTGTTTGTTATTACCCAAGGTGTGGTGCAACTCACTGCCATCCGCGACGAACAGGAGCTTCACATCAGCTCTCTCGAACCGGGCCATGTGCTGGGTGAAAAAGCCATCCTGGGTGTCAAACCTCACAAACGGTTTTTCGGAGCTCGCGCCAAAACCGATGTTGCAGCCTTGGAATTCACCACCGACGATTTTGAGAAACTGGAAAAACTGGCGCCTTCGCTCGCGATTGAGATTCTTCACCGAATTTGCAGGGTGTCGGTAGATCGTTTGGACAGGATCGACCACTTAATTAAGGTACTTCGACCCGCCGATAACATTGATCGTCTGGTGTACATGATTATCCACTTCTGCCATTTCGAGGGGCAGAAGACCGGCGAGGGGACCAAAGTGCATCTCCCCATAGACACTGTGCGCTACTACATGGCCATGAGCCCGTTTGAGATCGAGACATGCCTGGCCGAGCTGCACAAATCCAACATCCTTATTTCGCTCAGCAACTCCGATTTCCTGCTCAAGGATCAAGCAGCTCTTATTGGAGCCATCCCACATCTCAAGGAAAACATCCCCACGATCACGGCCATCTGAGGCCCGCTACCTCTTGGTACCAAAAGTAGATTGGCACCATTTGCCACCCGTGGATGAGAGTGTTATCTCCAACTTCCATGTATTGGTAAGGGTGCTTAGCTCAGTTGGTCAGAGCGCTGCCTTCACACGGCAGAGGTCATAGGTTCGAGCCCTATAGCACCCACCATTTCAGAGCGAGTTCCCCTCCAACATTCAAGCCTGCATTCATTCCCCCGCAGGGCGGTGAATTGCGGTCCAACCGATCCTTTAGTACAATAAAGATATTGTCCTTTAGTCCGCTCTAATCACCGTTCAAAGTTCAAAGCCTTTCGCGCAATACTCTGTTTCTTCCCTGGGAAAATCTATGACCTCTTCTATTCCCTTTAATAAGCCACGTTTGTGCCCAAAAGATCTTGAGTACGTAGAAGAAGGGTTTCGAAATCTACATACGTCCGGGGATGGCCCCTTTAGCCGCAAATGCCAGCACCTGCTGCAGAAGTTTACCGATAGACGGTCTGTCCTACTGACTACGTCAGGAACCCATGCATTGGAGATCGCGGCTTACTTGCTGGACTTGAAACCGGGTGACGAGGTGATTCTGCCCTCTTTTACCTTTGTTTCCACCGCCAATGCTTTTGTGACCCGAGGGGCAACACCCGTCTTTGTGGACATACGACCCGACACCCTTAACCTAAACGAGAACAAGATTTCTGCCCAAATCACCGAAAAGACGCGCGCGATTGTTCCCGTACATTATGCCGGCGTCGGTTGCGAAATGGACGCAATCTGCAAGCTCGCCAAAGAGCACGGAATAAAAGTGATCGAGGATAATGCTCATGGGTTGTTCGGTAGCTATCGCGGGCGCCCGCTGGGCAGCTTTGGCGATGCGGCCATTCAGAGCTTTCACGAAACGAAGAACATCAGCTGTGGCGAAGGTGGCGCAATTCTGCTGGACGATCCGAAGTGGATTGAGGAAGCGGAGATCATTCGCGAAAAGGGCACCAATCGAAGCCAGTTTTTTCGCGGCATGGTGGACAAGTACACCTGGAGACGGCTGGGATCGAGCTATGTGCCGTCGGATATTCTTTCCGCAATACTTCTGTCGCAACTCGAATCGCGCGAGGAGATTCAGCGGAAGCGGCTTCATATCTGGAACCGTTACTACAGCGAGTTGGGAGAGTGGGCTGCTGCCAACGGCGTCCGGTTACCGATAGTTCCCGATCACTGCGAGCACCCGGCACATATCTTTTACCTGCTCATGCCCACTCCATCCGATCGGTCCCTTTTCATCACGCACATGAAGCAGATGAACATTAACTGCGTGTTTCACTATGTGCCGTTGCATTCCTCTCCGATGGGAAAACGGGTAGGCCGCGGTCAATGTCCGGTTACTGAACAGGTCAGTGACACCTTGGTACGTCTGCCGCTTTTCCCGGAGCTTCGCGACGAGGAAGTGGACAGAGTTGTCCAGGGTGCGCAACAGTTTACGGCTCAGCAGCACGCGATCCGAAAGGCCGGGTAAAAAGTGTCGCCGAGCAGAGCGGGAAGAATAGTTGCCTATTTTCTCCTTGCATCGGTAGTTTGTGTCGGATTGTTGCGGCTGCAGTATGGCGCGGACCGGTTTGACGAAGCTTATTACATCGCCGTTGCGTACCGGTTTGCATTGGGCGATACCCCGTTTGTCGACGAAGTTTCAGTTCCTCAGTCTGCCGCTTTGTTCACCACCCCATTTATCAAGGCCTACGTTTGGATGCGTGGAGGCACTGGGGGCCTTGTCCTTTTTTCTCGCTTGCTGTTTTTCTGTTTTCTACTGTCCGTGGGCTTCTTTCTTTTTCGTTTCGCCAGCAAACGAACCGACGAGAACCACGCCCTCCTTTTAGCCGCGCTCTGTGTTTGCTTCGTGCCGTTTAATATCTATGGGTTGTCTTACAACACTCTGGGCATGATGGGATTCACGCTGGGCGTGCTATTTTCTCTAACAGCCTTAGATCGGCCCGGAGAACTCCGCGCTTGGCACTTCTGCGGCTTTAGCCACGCGGTGGGAGTCATCGCGTACCCCACGCTGCTACCGGCCTTCGCTCTGCATTTGGTCTGTCTTGGTATCCACCAAAAAAGCGTCCGTTTTCTGTGGCCGTTGCTATCCTCAGCTTGCAGCTTGGGAATCGCCCTATGCTTGCTCTACGGGTTCACACCTTTAGACGTGCTATCGTGCGCGCGGGAGTCGGTGCAATTTCTGTCGCAGCAAGGGTACGAGCTCACTGAAAGCAGGTGGGTCACGCTTGCTTCCGAACTGCGGAAGTCCATTCCCTACCCAGTGCCGGCATTCATTTTTACTATCGTATCGGTTTGCGGGCTCGCGTGGCGCCCGAAGTGGGTGCTTGCCGGAGTGGCGGTAGCATTGCCCTTCGCTCTCTATCTTTTGAGCCGAACTGTTTGGGGCGGAGTGGGATTCAATGGTCTTGTACTGTATGCCGGTCTGCTATTTCCAATTTTCATCTGGCTTGCCGGAAATCCGAAGCACAGGCACTGGTGGTTTACCGCCTGGGTACCGTCTCTTGCTGCTGCTTTGGCATTCAGCTTTTCCAGCCGCAACGGCATCCAGCAAGCAGCACTAGGAATGCTTGCGCCATTTTATCTGAGCATTATCGCGCTGTGGATTGCCTGCCGACGATTTCATTCCCCTGGAGTTGCCTCTTCGTTTGCAGCACTCTCTATCCTTGGATTCATAGCGCTCTTTCACTATCAATTATGGGGAACAACTTTTGGCGATTTACCTCCCTTTCAGTTGACACACCGGATCACGGAGGGGCCTTATGCCGGTGCTCTCACCCATCGTGAGCGAAAGCAATTTTTGGAACATGCCGGCCGCGTGATTGAACGCCACCAAAATGGAACGGGGAGAATTCTCATCTACCCATTCTTTCCCGCAGGATACCTCATGTCCGGCATGCGTCCGGCCACCTCTACGGTTTACCAGACGCTCATGCATCGCACGGATCTGGAGAAGGAACCCTACGTTGTTCACTTTAAGGAAGATTTTCTGGCGGTTCGAGTGGCGGCAAATCCGTTAGATCCAAACATCCAGCAATCCCATTTGAATCGTTTCATCGAAAGTCAGCAACAGACCGTATACGCGGACGACGAACTGCGACTGTTCACTGGAAAAAACGATCGCGCGCCAGAGCATAATGCAACTCGTCAACTTGGCGGTCTCCCAAACTGAACGCCCCAGGTTTGCGATCGAAGAGCTCAAAGCCTAACGTTTCGTAAAGCCGAATCGCCGACGTGTTCAACGAATGCACCGTCAGCCAGATTTGGTTCATGCCCCGCTTTTGGAACATGTGACTTAAACCCTCTTCGATAGCCCGGCGCCCGATACCAGCGCCACGCGCTTCGGGCACTCCGATGTAAATGGACAGCCTTGCCGATTTGGCTTGTACATCGATTTTGTCGAACACCAGATTTCCCACGTGTTGCGTCTTCACCAAGATCGCAAAGGCGCTGATGCTTGAGTCTTGTTTCGACGCAACTATCCAATCCCGGGTGCTCTCCAGACTGATCGGTTTGCGGACTCCGACGTTATCGCGAACAAAGGCGGTGCTCATCCACTGGTAAGTGCATTGGGCATGCGTCTCGTTCAACGTAACCAGGCTCACATCGTCAACGTCTTTGGCCCAAAGCGCCATCAGAAATTCTCCCACCGGGGTGTGGTTTTTGACTAAATAGCTAAACTCATTTAAAATTTTAATATAACGTCAGTCTCTCCTCTACCACCTTTCTCCAATGAATTCTCAATCCATCCGTTACTCGTTTGTCGTTCCGATTTTCAACGATGCCGAGCTTGCGAGTCGCTTCTGCCATGAATTCGAGAGGGTGTTTCAAAGCTATCTTAAAACGAACGACATTCACCGTGAGGTGGAGCTTCTTTTCGTCAGCGATGGCAGTAGAGAAGACCAATTTGAAATCTTGGTGAACTCCACGCGGCGCTTCGCGTTTGTGAAGCTGATCGAGTTAAGCCGCAATTTCGGACAGCATGTTGCCATCACCGCTGGTTACGACGCGGCTCAGGGCGAGTTTATTGGAATGCTGAACGTCGATATGGAGGATCCTCCCAGCCAGATACCCATTCTTTTGGATAGGATGAAAAGCGAGGGGCTTGATTTCGCATGCGGTGTTTACCAAACGCGAAGGATTTCTTTCATTCAGAAGCTCACGTCTGCTTTGTTTTATCGGCTTATCAATCTGATGACCGGATATGGTATCAACCCGAATGCGGCAACATTGCGAATCATGCGCCGAGAATTTCTCGATGCCTACCAGCGTCTCAACGAAAAGGTACGTTTCCTTCCTTTGTTGGAGAAGTGGCTCGGATTCAAGCAACAGCTTGTACCCATTACCCACCAGCCGCGGCAGGAGGGAACATCCACTTATAATCTCAAACGGCGTTTGACGTTGGCAGTGGATACCATCATCACTTTCACCGACATTCCTCTGAAGTTCACGGTATACGTCGGGATGGTACTCGCTCTGATTGGTTTTGCGCTGATCGGAGTGCTGATCATTCAAAAACTCTTTATTCTTGAGATGCGCCCCGGGTACTCGTCCACAATGGCGGCCATCATATTCCTCGGCGGGATTCAAATTCTGACTTTGGGCATGGCGAGCCTTTATATCGGCCGCGTATTGAAGGAAGTCCAGAATCGTCCGCTGTACCTAGTCAGGAGAAAGGTGAACTGCGGTGTTAACTTCCAAGGACATCGTATCGCAAGTTGATGAGCGCGGGTTCGTAGTCGTTGACGGCCTCCTTACAAGCGCGGAGATCAGCCGACTGAAGAGCAGCCTTGAAGTGGCGATCGAGAAGGAGGCTGAATTTCACGGCACGAAGCAATATTCCGATTATGGAATGGTGCTCGCTTGCCCGCTTTACGACCGGTCTTTTGTCGAAGTCCTGGCGAATGAACGCATCATGCAACCGTTCGAGGCGGTACTAGGTGAGGGTTGCATTGTTTATGCCTACACTTCTTCGAGCATCCCTCCGCGGGGAACCAATTACTCGCGGCGGCTGCATGTGGATTGCCCCCGGGTTATTCCGGGGTACGTGACGAACATGGGAATGACTCTGGCGTTGGATCGTTTCACCGAGGAGAACGGCGCTCCCTGGTTCCTTCCGAATTCCCACAAGAGTACGAGCGTTCCCTCTGAGTCCGAATTCTATAGCCGTGCACACCGATTTACCGCCGAACCCGGCAGCGCCATCTTTTTTAATGCGCGCGTATGGCATACGAGCGATATCAATCGCACATCGAATTGGCGGCATGCGCTTACCATAAACATGTGTCGACCCTATATGAAGCAGCGAATTGATTTGCCACGATTGCTGGAGCGCGTGGATCTCGCCGGAATCCCCGAGAAAGCATTACAAAAGCTCGGGTTTTTCTCTCAGGTGCCAGCGTCTTACGAAGAATATTATCAACCCCTTGAACGTCGGAAATACCGTCAGAAGGTCGAGTAGAAAGTATGCAAGAAGACAGGGACAAACAGCAACGTGTTATCGAGGCAAACATTGCACTGCACACGGCTCTCTCGGCTGATTACGGGACAAGTGAACCCCACTTTCGGCAAGAGAACGTGCGCTTGGTCACCCATGTTCTGAAAGGTTTGTGTCAGCGGACGAGCGCGCAGAAGTTACTGGATCTGGGATGTGGCACCGGGTTCATCATCGGCATTGCAAAAGCGCTTGTGAAAGAGATTCATGGCGTGGATGTCACCCAAGCCATGCTCGACAAAGTCGATACCAGCGGCCCTGCAAAGGTTACCCTGTCCAGACACGAGGTGGGGGCGTACCCAGTCAAGGAAGATTACTATGACGTCGTAACCGCGTATGCATTTCTACATCATCTGTATGATGTTCGCCCCACTCTCCAGACCGCATACAAAGGCCTCAGAAGCGGGGGGATTTTTTACGCCGATCTCGATCCCAATTTTTACTTTTTGAACGCATTGAAGGCATTGGATGGCCGTGGCAAGTATCACCCGATTGTCGAGCGTGAACGAAAAAAAATGGAGTACACCGCTGATGGATACGAGACGGAAGCGGGCATCACTCCCGAGCTTTTCGAGCAGGCGGAATATAGCCAGGCGGTGCTGGGAGGGTTCAAGCCCGAGGACCTGGAAAAGCAGTTGAAGGAAGTAGGATTTCGAAGCGTAGAAATCGAACCTCATTGGTTTATCGGCGAGGGTACGCTTATCAACGATCAAAAGCTCGATCTGGAGCGCCGGTTCCAGAATGCCCGGGTTATCAGCGAGTGGCTGCTGCAGGCGATGCCTTTGTCTCGCAATCTTTTCAAGTACCTTCGCGTCGTAGCCACCAAATAGGCGGATACCCATGTCAAAAAGATTGGCCGTTATCCAGTCGAGCTATATTCCTTGGAAAGGGTACTTCGACATCATCGCCTCCGTGGATGAGTTTATTCTCTACGACGACGTGCAATACTCAAAAGGGAGTTGGAGGAACAGAAACAAAATCAAATTTCCTCCGTCGGGTACCAAATGGCTCACGATTCCAGTTCAAACCCACGGCAAGCTTCATCAGAGCATCAAGGATACCAAGGTCACCGGAAATGATTGGTGCCAGGGACATTGGGAGTCTCTACGGCAGGCTTATCGCAAAGCGGAGTACTTCAAGGTTTACGAAGACGGAGTAAAAGAGTGTTTTGCGCGCGCCGAGAAACTCTCATTTCTTAGTGAGATCAATTTTGTTTTTCTCGAGTACCTGTGTCGGATGCTAGGTATCTCCACCAAGATCTCCTGGTCGATGGATTACACGTTGCGAGGAGACAGGGTGGAGCGTCTCATTCACCTGTGCAAGGATACAGGTTCGGATTGCTACCTCTCGGGACCCTCGGCCGGCGCCTACATTGACGAATCTGCCTTCCGCAGTGCCGGTGTTCGGCTTGAGTATATGAGTTACGACGGGTACCCCGAGTACCCGCAGCTCCACGGCAGTTTCAGCCACCAAGTGAGCGTGCTTGATCTGCTTTTTCACTTAGGGCCGCAGACCTTCAAGTACATGAAGCACTTACCTTCGCCAGCTCGTTTGATTGCATGAAAATACCAAGAACCAACGCTCATCGTTCGACGTCGCACTCGGACAGAATCCCTGCTGTCGACGGCTTGCGGGCGCTCAGTGTCTTATTGGTGGTTTTTTCTCATGAGTTGCTTACGCGCCCTGAGTACCCCACGGTTCCGTTCAAAGAGTACTTGGCCCTGATTTTTCATGGGACCTTGGGCGTGCAGTTTTTTTTCGTGCTCAGTGGTTTTGTTATCACTCGCTCCTTACTTGCCGACCAAGAACGACTGGGCCGGGTTTCGTATCTGCAGTTTTATCACCGACGCGTTTTTCGCCTGTTTCCAGCGTTGTTTGTGAGCATTGGCTTGCTGTCCATGTTGAGTTGGTTCGTCAATGGCCAGCCTGTTCAGGCGGCCTGTCTCGTCTCCTCGCTTACCATGACCGAGGGAATTTTTCGCAAGTGCGGATGGGATCTCGCCCATCTCTGGTCATTGACGGTGGAAGAACTGTTCTATGTGGGATGGCCCGCGATTTTTGTAGTTTTTCTCAGATATCCGAAGTTAGTGGTGGCGCTCTTCATCGCGTCCTCGGTTGCGCTTAGAACCTGGGTGCATGTAAACCCCGCGCATCCCGCTGTCGCCGTGATCGGCCTTTTGCAATATTTCGATCATTTTCTGCTCGGTGGCGGGCTGGTTCTTGCATGGAAACACCACGGATTTCGGATGGCACTGCGTATGACAGAATACTCGCGAGCCATCCTCTTTGCGGGCCTCGCGCTGTTCTACATTCCAGTCATATTGTCGCATCATGGCTGGTTTGCGTGGCTCACCGTACCCTTTGGTAAATTCTGCAGTGCTTGCGGTGCCACGGTTTTGCTCGCTCATGCCATCCTTTTGCCCGACTCGAAGTGGGCGCGCGCGCTTTCCATCCGACCGCTCGTAACGGTTGGGCTGATGTCCTACAGCATTTATTTGCTTCAGCAGCCCTTTTATACGGGGACGGCCGTTGGCAAAAACTTGGGCTTTCTATTCTTCCCGGTAAATCTAACGGTGATTTTCTTGCTGGCTGCGCTCACCTATCGATTTATCGAAAAGCCGTTCTTGGCGTTGGGTCGAAACCTTGCAAAGCGTTGGTGGAGCCAACCCCAAAGCTATTCCGCTCGAGAAGTTGCCTGAAAAGGAGCCAGCTAGCTGGAGTCGCGTTCGCGAAATACCGGCGCTAGAGTAAATCCGTGAGAGAACTTCCCACAACCATGCTGGCTGCACGAAACCGCCGCTTCGGTGGCCCGGAAGTGGTCATGCTGGAGCAAGTTCCGTTGCCACAAATCGGTGAGAAACAGCTTTTGGTTCGCGTAGGCGCTTCGACAGTCTCAGCGGCCGATTGGCGGCTGAGAACGGGAAACGTTCCTCGCGGCTTTGGCACCATCATGGGGCTGTTGTTCGGTTTTCGCCGGCCAAGATATTTTGCCCTGGGCACCGAGATGGCGGGTGAGATTGTTGCGGTGGGCAAGCGGGTCGAGAGATTTTCCGTCGGGGATCGAGTCGTGGCGAACTTGGGCATGAAACTCGGGGGCCATGCTCAGTACGTCGCGGTCTCGGCGTCGGTTCCCCTGGCCAAGATCCCCAACTCCATTTCTTTTGAAACGGCGGCGGCGTTGGTATTTGGCGGCACTACCGCGCTCGTCTTCTTGCGTGACAAGCTTGCGCTGCACAAAGGCGAAACGTTGTTGGTGGTCGGAGCGGGTGGCTCCGTGGGAAGCGCTGCCGTGCAAATCGGGCGTGAAATGGGTGCCGTGGTTACCGGCGTTTGCAGCCAAAAAAAAGCGTCGCTCGTGGAGGGGTTGGGCGCCTCTCGAGTCATTGCGTACGAATCTACCCACTGGCGCAACGGCACCGAGCGGTACGACGTTATTTTAGATACCGTTGGGGGAACCACGTTCAAAAACTCCCGGCATAAGCTTTCGCAAAATGGCAGAATGGGACTCGTTGTCGCCGATCTGCCGCTAATGCTCAGCAGTGCTTGGGTCAGCTTTTTTCACCGACAGAAAGTGCGCGCGGGTTCCATTTCCGAGAACGCTGCTGATCTGGAGTACCTTGTCTCTCTCTGCGAACGCGGTCGGTTCAAGCCTCTGATCGGTGAAATCTTCCCCTTCCACGACGTGGTGCGGGCTCACGAGGTGGTCGAGTCGGGACACAAAACGGGAAACACCGTGCTTCGCATTTCCACGCCCGATCTAAACTAGGTTCAGTCCTATTCACTTCTTTGCGAAAATCGGACGAATGGCTTCCGCGTAGCGAGTAAAAAACGCCAGGTAGAGTTCTAGTGCCAACAGCACTACCGCCACCACCAAACCTTCAGGGGCCAGGAACAAGTGAGTTAAGAAAATATTCAGTACGACCGGCGCCAGGATCACGAGCGCCAGTGGCACGTAGTAACCCGACAGCAGCATCAGTCCGCAAACTAACTCCGTCCCTTTCAGAAACGGCATGAAGTATTGAGACGCGGCAAGTCCCGTTGTGAAAGTGCGCAAGTTCTCCGGCAGATCCGGCGGCACTGCAAATCCTGTTGCAAAAGCAAAAACGGCCGAAGCTGCGAAGACAAACCCCATAAGAACCCGTGCCACCACGGGCATCCATTTTTTCATCAGTTCCCCCTGGTTCTAGGATACCCGTGGATGGGGGACTACGCGATGACGAAACAGAAGAGATTTTAACCGACCAAGCATTTGGCCAGGAACAGGCACAGCGCTCCGAGCAACGCGGCTAAAGGCAGGGTTGTCAGCCAGGCAATAAGAATGGATGCAATCACTTTCCAGTCCGCTTGCCCGGTGACGGTACCAATTCCAAAAAGCGCTCCGCACGAAACGTGAGTCGTCGATACGGGCAGGCCGAAATTCGAAGCACACGTAACCAGCAAACTCGTCACCAAATTAGCGGTCAGGCCCTGCCCCGCATTCATGGTGGTTACTTTCTTGGACATCGTTTGGGCAACGGCCGCCGAACTCATCAATCCACCCAGCACCATGAACACTGCCACCAGGGCAATCGCCGCAGTCGGCGGGAGAGAGGTTCCAATCAGGAGAATGGCCGCTATCTTGGGTGTGTCGTTTAATCCCCGCGCAAAACAAACAGCTCCGGCACTCAAGTAGTGTACGGCGTCGATCACGGCTCCGGCGCGGATTCCCAAAAAATTCCCTTGGTAACGAACTTGGCAGGACGGCTGCGTGCCTACCGTCACGGTGGGGACTGTAACCGCCGAATACATTGCAAGTGCGTCGGCCGTGCTCATGCCGGCCGGTACTACCGCGACAACTTTTTTTCCAACACAGACGCAAGTTTGTCGCATCACCCCCAACGCCAAACGGATGGCGTGCAGTGCGGGGTACAGTGCGGCAGCAAGGACTAAGGAAATCCCGGGACTCGCGATGAGCGGCAAGAAAAACGCGGTTCCCAGTTTGCTGAAATTAATACCAGACGGAGAGCCCGCCAACCCCGCACCCACCAAAGCGCCAGTAAGAGCGTGTGTCGTCGATATCGGGAAGCCAAAGCGAGTAGCCAACATCACGGTGGTAGCTGCAGCAAATCCAACCGCTAGAGGAAAACTGGGCGTCGACAAAAGCACGTCCGGCACAAGCCCCTTACCGCTGAAAGTTTTCAGCAGAACTTGCGCTAAAAACACTGCCGAGACCGCGCCTAAGCCTGTTGTAACCGTGGCCCAAGCCAGAGCATTTCGGAAAGAAGTGGTTTTGCTGCCAAACAGCGTGGCAACACCTTTGAAGTTATCGTTGGCACCATTCGCATAGGCCAGAAATACAATGCTCGCGCTTGCCAGTAACAAGTACCCCATGTTCCCTCTCCCCGTTTACGTTCGAGCATTGTGGCCGCAACTCTGAAACCCAGTCACGAAGATAAAAGCTGCAGAAGCTTCTGGCGCGCGGGTGAACTCACAGCAGATAGACCTTCTTCCAACTCTTGTTTCAGCAGTGACAGGTCTTGCGCTTGGTCTACGTCAGTTCGTGTTGGCAGGACTGCCACGTTGCCCAATGGCTGGAGCAGCTGGGTGAGGTCTTCACAAGTGGTCGACTCACTGTAACGGACCTGTCGCCAGACGCTTTCCGGCAACGGTTTCTTACCTGCGAATAGATAAAACCCACCGTCGGTTGCGGGGCCAATCACAAAATCCGAATTC
This sequence comes from Ottelia alismoides, assembly GCA_037367405.1. Taxonomy (NCBI): domain Eukaryota; kingdom Viridiplantae; phylum Streptophyta; class Magnoliopsida; order Alismatales; family Hydrocharitaceae; genus Ottelia; species Ottelia alismoides. The sequence continues at coordinate 11,014 of JAZKJV010008083.1, read as the reverse complement.
AAAAGCCGCTGCAGAGTGAGCTGGAAATCCGCCACTTGGAGCTGCGGAGAATCTGCTCCGATGAGAATGGCAACCCGGTGCTGCCTCATCAATTGACTGTAAATCGTGTGAAGCCGCGCTCCCAGATCTCCGTCGCCTTGCGGTAACAATTCAAAATGCTTCCATCGTGCGTGCGCATCGTTCTTCGCTTCGGCGACGGCCCAGTAAGTACTGATCCCAGCAGAATGCAGAATGAGCCCTAAGTCGGTTAACGCTTCTAAGCTTGCTTCATAGAACTGCAGTGCAAAAGCTTTGCCCTTATCCTTGGCAAGTCTTGTTTTGACCGGACTCAGCTCGGGTGTCTTTACAAAAATCGCAAGGCCAACTTTGTCGCGAAGCGCCGGGTGCTCTCGCAGCAGAGAAAGTATTTCAGTTGAAGCTTGAGTCCAGGTGCCCACAAAGTGATTAGCCGTGGTTCGCCACCACCCATTGGACAAGTATTTGCGTGGGCTCGTCACCACAACGAACGGCTCTGCCACTAGCGGCACTCCCGCACGGCGAGCGGTCCAAACAAGCAGGTGGTCCTCTCCGTAGGCAACGTCTTGGCGATAACCGCCCAGGGTTTGAAACAAAGACGCCGGCAGCAGCAGCGCTTGATCTCCGAACGGCATTCCCAGAGTTCCAGACCTCAATCGTGTGCCCAGTTCGGTCAATGTCAGAAGAGCCGTGCGGGCACCTGATTTGCGCTTCTCAAATTTCAGTCGAAAGAAGTGCAAGCGCGGTGAATGATCGTTTTTATCGACGATCTCAGCTACGCGACGGAGAGTTTCTTCTGGAAACTGAGAATCTGCGTGGACAAACCACAACCAGTTGCCACGGGCTTGCTTCGCCGCTGAGTTCATCTGGACAGAGCGTCCCCAATCCGATTCTACAAAGCGCGCCGGTATTGCCGGTGTCGGAGAGCAAGCGTGTTTTCCCGCGGCTACAATGAGATCGGCTCCGGGCAGCGATTGTGCCAAGGTCTTTAACAGAGCGTGTGGGACCGAGTCGTTTGGCCCCACGGGAATGATCACTGAAAGAGATTTACTCATTTGCGAAGGAACGCCAGCAGATCTCGATTTGGCTGGGCCAATGCAGCTTCGTTAGTCATGACAGCATACTGCAGCGCCTTTCGCGAAGGGCTGGACGATAGATCCGGGGGATTCTCCAGTAATGCGCCGAGCAGACTTTGGATTTTTCCCAAGTTATTTTTGTAGAGCTGAACTACTTCCATAGCCGAAGCGTGTTTCGACGGGTCGTCCAGCCAACAATCGTAGTCCGTGATGATGGCAATCGTTACATACGGCAGCTGCGCTTCCAGGGCGAGGAATGCTTCTGGAATGTTGGTCATTCCCAAAATGTGACAGCCTGCTTTTTTGAAAAAACAAGCTTTCCGCGCGAGTTCCTAAACGTGGTCCCTCCACGCAGCCGTATACCAAGTCCGTATGAAGCGGGATTTGTAGACTCCGCGCTGCTTGAACCACGGCTTGCGTGAGCAGTGGGCACGCCGGTTGGGCCGAGGAAATGTGTCCCACCAAACCCGACCCAAAAAAAGTGTGGGCACGTTTACCCCGCGTCCAATCCATGTACTGGCTCACGATGCCCATGGAACCCGGGGCGAGCTTTTCGTCGAGACTTCCCGAAGCGGAAACACTTACGATCCCGGTAGCGCCGACTTGTTTCAATGCGTATACATTCGCGCGGAACGGAATTTCACTCGGCAACAGCTCGTGGTGCGAACCGTGCCTGGGCAGGAACAAAACTTGCGTGCCGCGGTACGTGCCTTCAATGATTTCCGCCGATGGTCGGCCAAAAGGTGTTTCGATCGAATGCCGACGATGAATCTGAAGGCCTTCTAAAGAATATAATCCCGTTCCCCCAATTAGAGCTAACATGATTCCTCCTCTTACGCGGTGGCGGTGCTACCACCGCAGCTCGATCCCGCCCCCGCAGTGCAGCCAAAGCAGTGCTGGTTAACAACAATAGTGCGGTTTCGCAACGCTTCGAAGTTAAAGTCTCGGATGTGCCGACTGCTCGCCGGGGCTACGGGCATTTCAAGCATTTGATTGAAGTCACAATCAAATAAATGGCCATCCCAACTTACAGAGACAAGGTTGCGGCACATTACACCTTGCGCGGCAGCTGGATTGAACGCGCCGACCAGCTTTTCCATGTAGGCTTCCAGGTTGCCGCTCTCGACCAGATAATCCAGAAACCGAGAAATAGGCAGGTTGGTGATAGCGTAGAGTTCGTTAAAGTCGATATCAAAAAGACGCTTCAATTCCCGTTTGAAGTCGCGCTCAAGCGCCTTTTGGTCTGCCGGTAGAAAAGCTCCCACCGGGTTATACACAAGGTTCAGCTGGAGGCGGCTTGATGGTTTGCCATAACCGACAGCATTGAGCCTTTGAAGGGCCTGTATGGATTTATCAAAAACTCCCAAGCCCCGTTGCCGATCTGTGCTTCGCTTCTCGTAATAAGGAAGTGAACTCACCACCTTCACGCCCTGGTCCGCAAAAAACCGCGGTAGATCTTCATAAGCTTTGCCATGCATGAGGATTGTGAGGTTTGACCGAACGATTACCTCGGCGCCCAGTTTGCGGATTTGGGAAACAAACCATCTGAAGTCCGGATTCATTTCCGGCGCGCCCCCCGTGAGATCGACGGTTTTTACTGACGCCGCGGAGATAGCCTTGAGGCAGTGCTCCATGGTTTGACGAGTCATGATCTCAGTTCGATCGGGACCTGCGTCGACATGGCAGTGTTTACAAACCTGGTTGCACATTTTGCCGACGTTAATTTGTAAAGTATCGACCGCGGTAGCTGTTAACGGCCACAAGCTGGATACGGCGAGCTTCTCAGAGAACTTTGGCAGCTTGGCCAGTTGTTCAGACGCGGCGTTGAGTGACTGAATTTGAGTTGCCGGTGAGGAGAGTGGGGACTGCTTTCGCAAGAGCGTTTTCATGGTGCGTCACATTTGAAGTTTGGAAGCCTGCTTCATCATTTGTACGCCGTGCACCAGCGACGCTCCACCACGCACCGCAGCGGCAACATGTACGGCTTCCATCATCTGGGTTTCGCTGGCGCCCTTCTCCAGGCAACCGGTTGTAAACGAATCAATGCAATAAGGACATTGTACGGAGTGGGCCACAGCGAGGCCAATCAACGCCTTCTCACGAGCCGTAAGAGCGCCTTCTTTAAAAACTTCTCCGTAGTAGTCGAAGAACTTCTTGGCGAGGTCCTCTCCCAGATCGGCGATGGAGCCGAACTGGCCCAGGTCTTTTGGGTCATAGTATTTTTCCATGACCCAAAGAAACCCGGGTTTGTTCTGGATGTCGAGGTCAAACTAAAGTTGGCCGGCTTTGGAATTCAAAGACCAGTCGTAAGTCAGGTATTCAATGTCAGTCGATTCATTCACTTCTTTGGCGGCGGATTCAGGCAAGTATTTCTTAACGAAGCCCACCACCGAGCCCTGCTTTTTGAAATCCTTTGAGAACCAATCGAAGATCTTGCTAAGCATCAAGGTCTTCTTTGCGGCATCGTACCGATTTCGAAACGGATCCGCTAGAAACTGCTTTCCTTGCGCATCCAACTGATTGTCGAGTTGGCTACCTACATAGGCTTCGGAGCGCAGAAATGGGCAGCTGACGGCCCCGCACACCAGAGCAAAGTGCACTCGTGCATCTTCGTACTTGGGGCGCAGGTTGTCGTGTTCGATCTCATCGAGCGTCACGGCTTTTCCCATGGCTTTGAAAACAACTTTCTTTCCATTGGTTTCATATTCGGAAACGCGCCACTGCTTGGAGGTTTTATTAAAAAGATTTCCTCCGACTTTGCTTCCGATGTCTCGAATGGAGTCTACCGGGTAAAAGTCCGATATCAGCTTTACCGTAAATGCGTTGTAGGCATTTATCAGATAGGCCATCTGGTCTGCTTTGCCCCACGTGTTGAACTGTTCGTGAGTCACTTCCGCCAACTGCTGAAGGTAAGTTTCCAAATCCTTAGGGGCAGCCTTGATAGCTTGGTAGTTTACAACGCCGTTCTTTACGTGAGTGCTGACAATTTTGTTCCACACGGCATGCGTGGGATCCCACGCGGCAAAGCAGCTGCTAGCCAACCAAAATCCCATTAAGGACATCCAAACCGTTATGCGTTCCATCAGGTGCCTTTCTTTTGGCATTGGGGTTGTCGGTAAATCGTCCAGTCGTAATCAATAAACTTAACTTTGTAGTCCTTGGGGATCTTCTTCGTTCGATACTGGTTCACATAGTCAATAAGCGTGGGCGATTTTGCCAAGAAATCTTCAGTAAAGAACTTGAGGATCTCAGAAATATGCACTTCTCTAGCTGCTTCGTCCTCACGCACATTGCGAGTCTCGTTGTAGAATTTCTTTGCTTCCCGTTCCAACTGAGACTCAAGTTTAGCGCCCGTAAAAGCCTCTCGGGGCAACCGCGGGCAGCCTGCCGACATGCAGTTCAGTGCGACATGCACCCGTGGGTCTGCCTGCTTTCGGATGACGTCGTTCTCAAAAGTGTAGAGCGACATCTGCTCGCCTTGGATTGTGTATTTGCGAGAGTAAAAGAAGCGTAGCCGCTTAAAAAAACCGTCGATATCCTCTGGATAGTTCTTTTCAATTACCGTATGCATCGACAGAGCATTGTAGGCGTTTAAGTAGAAAGCCATTTTCTCGGCAGGTGTTTTGAAAGAGTCGGCTTTTGCTTCCGCAACGTAACGAACAAACGTATTCAGATCGCGCGTATCTTGCCCAACGCCGGTGAAACAGATGCGTCCCTCGGAATCGACGTGTTTGGCGAGAATTCTTCCCCAGGCTGCATTTGCTTCTTCGGCAGTTACCAACGGAACGGTTGGAACGGGCACTACGCTCGAGCACCCAATGGATAAGAGTGTCAATAGTGCCGAAAGTAGAATACCCCGTAGAGTCATCTTCATCATCCTGTCTCCAGTCGTAGTTAGAACGGTAGGAACGAGTCTCCACGCCTCCAGGCGTGGTATTTTTCCAAACGTTTCAGCGCTCCTTGAGGCGCATGGGCTTTTTTCCAAACACCGGCCGCGTACTTATTGGCTTCACCAAAGGTTGGGTAAATATGGATGGTTCCAAGTATCTTGTTCAGACCAATTCCATATTTCATCGCCGTGATGAACTCGACGATATAATCGCTTGCATGCGCGCCCACGATGGTCGCGCCCAGAATTTTATCTTTGCCTTTTTCGGTAATCACTTGGACGAACCCATGGTCCTCTTCATCGGCAATGGCACGATCCAGATCGTCAATTCCATAGTGAGTGACTTCGTATGCCAAGTTCAATGCTTTCGCTTCCGCTTCGTTGATTCCAACACGGGCTATTTCGGGATCCGTGAACGTAGCCCACGGAATGACTCGGTAATCGGCTTTAAACATTTTGTACGGCCCAAAGAGCGAGTTTACCGACGCAAACCAGGCCTGGTGCGCAGCCGTGTGCGTGAACTGGTAAGGACCTGCAACGTCGCCGCACACAAAAATATTGGGATAGTTCGTGCGCAAGAATTCATCGGTGGCAATCGTGCCTCTTTCGGCAATGGCAACTCCCAGTTCTTCTAGACCAAATCCCCTGGTATTCGGTTTACGGCCCAAAGCGAGCAGCAGGACATCGAACTCGATGCGCTGTTCTCCGCCAGGAGTGTCGCACACAAGCACGCCGCTATTGCCCTGCTTTTCAATCCGTTTTGCCGAGTGGCTGACGCGGACATCGATGCCCTCGGTTCGGAATACTTGAGTCATGAACTCGGAGACATTGTTATCTTCCCTGGACAGAATGCGGTTAGCTCTTTCCACTTGCGTGACTTGGCTTCCGAACCGCGCAAAGCACTGCGCGAGCTCGCTTCCAATAGGTCCACCTCCGAGCACGCATAGCCGTTTAGGCAAATCACGCAACGACCACAAGGTGTCACTGGTCACATAGGTGGTCTGCTCCAGACCTGGAAGTGGCGGGATCAGAGGGCCAGCGCCGGTCGCCACGATGAGGTTTCTAGCCGTAATTGTTTTCCCGTTCACGGCTACGGTGTAGGGATCTTGGATGCGGGCCTGGCCGGAAATGCATTCCACCCCTAGATTTGTATAACGATCCACCGAGTCGTGCGGTTGGATTTTTGAGATCACTCGGTGCACTCGATCCATGATGGTCGAGAACTCAAACTCGGCGGTTATCTTACGGAAACCAAGCTGCTTGGCTCGCCGAGCTTCGGCCAGAACTTTTGCGGATCGAATGAGCGCTTTGCTGGGAACGCAGCCGGTGTTGAGACAGTCACCACCCATGCGGTGTTTCTCAATGAGCGCTACTTTCGCTTTCACGGCGGCGGCAATGTAAGCTGAGACCAATCCCGCGGAACCCGCGCCAATGACGGCAATGTTGTAATCAAATCGGCGAGGACGTTTAAACCGGCTCATCACCTTTCGCGTCCTTAGGCCGTCGACAACCTTCTTTGTAATAATGGGAAGCAACCCCAGAAACGCAAACGATAGAAGCAAGGACGGGCTAAGGATGCCGCGAAGCGATGAGATCTTGGCCAACTCAGTTCCAGCGTTCACATAGGCCAGGGTTCCCAAAAGCATGCCGACTTGGCTGACAATAAAGAATAGCCCCACCCGCATTTCGGTAAGACCCATGACGAGATTGATGACGAAGAACGGCACAATGGGAATCAATCGCAGCGTAAATAGGTAAAAAGCACCTTCCTTGCGAATGCCGGCATCGATTTTTTGAAGCACATTAGAGAAACGTGCGCGGATAACATCGCGAAAGAGAAACCGAGACATCAAGAATGCAAGCGTAGCTCCGATCGTGCTGGCAAAAGAAACGACCAGCGTTCCTACGCCCAGGCCAAAGAGCGCACCTGCAGCGAGGGTCAGTATTCCGGCTCCCGGCAGCGATACCGCTGTCACTACAACATAGAAAAGGAAGAACAGTCCTATGATTGGTAATGGCGCGTCGTTATAGCGTTGTTGAAAAGCGGCTTGGTTGGCTTTGAGCAATCGAGCGTCAGGTAGTCGGCTATGCCGTATCGTCGAAAAAACCAAATACCCACCGCCACAGCGGCGACTAGCCCCAATTGTATCCACGTCTGTTTTTTAAGCAGACTCCTTTTCTGACGGCGTTTCGCCTCTGATGCAGAGCAGCCACCAAATTGTCGCCAGGGAAAGAAGCACCATGTCCTCTACCGCTGTCCAATTTGTGAGCGGCCGCGCCAGAAAAACCCCAAAGCAGCCGCAGTTTGGTAAGCTCGATACCTCGCCACAAAGTTAGAAAGGTCAGCACGGTATAAGAAGCGTAAATACCCACGCAAATTTTTGCATCGCGCGCGGGAGACCACCCTCTGAGCATCGAGTAACCCAACAGCAATTCACCGAGCGAGATGGATAGCGCCAAGGGAAGCAAAATAGCCGAGGGGAACAACTGGTAGGTACCAAGCACCGCCGCAAATCCACGGTTATCCAGAAGCTTTCCTACCGAAGTAAGAACAAACAGCAGCGCGAAGACGAATCGCAAAACGGTAGCTGAGGCGCGCATGTGGCTGTCCTTTAGGAGTCGCTGCGGGCAAAAAAATTCAGGCTTGGGATTGTGAAAACGGTTTTCAGATCCCAAAAAACTCAGTTACCGTTTGCCCATGTTTTACCAAACCGTCCGATTTGTTCCTTATTATAAAGCCTTCTTCTTGGGATTGCTGCTAACGGGTTCTGTTTTCGCCGGAGAAATTGCCTTTCCTGACACGGTTACACTGGAAGCAAAGACGCTGCAGCGCAACGGCACCGGCCTTCGCAAAGCGACGGTTTTCAAGATTCGGGTTTACGCCGCGGCGCTGTACGTGCAGAACAAGTCTTCGGACGCTGACTCTATTCTTGCCAGCAACACGCCAAAGCAGATGGATCTGCATTTTTTGAGAGGAGTTGATCAGAGTTCGATTTCGGATGCATGGCAGGAATCTTTTCAAAAAGCGTGCGATCCAAATTGTGCGCCATTCACCGAGAATCTGTCGAAACTCCGTTCGGCTATGACGGATGTCAAAGAAGGCGACCGCCAAACCTATCAGTTTCACTCCAAAGGAGTGACTTACTTGCTGAACGGAGCCAAAAAACTTTCGATTGAGGATGCCGCGTTTGCCCGCGTGCTGCTCGCCACCTGGATCGGCAAGCACCCGCCCACAGAAGCTCTTCGAGACGGGTTGCTTGGCAAATCACAAGACTAATCAACAACAGGCGCCGGCGGGCGCTGGCAAATTCGAACCCACTGCCGGGGTGGGTCCGCAGTCGAAAAGACCGTAGTGAGTAGACAGATCTCCCTCTACTCGGAAGTGTTTTCCGTAGCGTGTGTCCTGAATCATCGCGGCAGTATTGCTGCAAACGAGCATAGGCACTCCGGTCTTAAAAACATGGTGATCATCCAGAACAAAACTGTGCTTATGACCAGGGATGGTTCCGTTGTAGTAGGCAACTTGCCCGTAATCTTCGCACTTGTCCTCCAGGTGCGGCAGTTTAAAGACACGGAAGGTAATCGAAGCAAATCCACCATACCGATTTTTTCGACCACTTCTGGATTGGTAAGCGTAACGGTGGTCTTGGAAATAGCGCGGAAATCCCGAATGCCTTCCTCCAGCAGGAGGCGCCGAAAATCTTCCGTATAAAGGGCTCCTCCCAAGCACTCTCCTCGTAACACGGGATCATGCGCCAGGTGTTCGGGAATGCGGCGGTTTGCAAAAATATCGGAGAAGTAGAGCTCGCCTCCCGGCTTAAGCACTCGTAAGACCTCTTTAAAAACACGACGCTTATCTGGCGATAGATTGGTGACGCAGTTTGAGATCACAACATCCACGGAGTTGGATTCCACTCCGGCGCTGACCAAATCCTCGATATAGCCTTCAACAAAGCGGACGTTGGGTTCCGCATAACCAAACTTCTCTGTGTGGTAGGGAATGAACTCCCGTGCTACCGAAAGTTGTTCTGGGGTCATATCGACTCCGATCACTCGGCCCTTCGATCCCACTAGTTTGCTTAACAAAAAAGAATCGCGACCCGCTCCAGATCCCAAGTCCAGTACAGTGCAGCCATCCAGGAGAGGTGGAACGGGGAATCCACATCCGTAAAACTTTTCTTTCACCGTTGGGTGGATCAGGCGCAGCGTGTCGATGATATCGACGGGAACCGAATCAGCGGCACAACAAGCCGATGTCTTTAAATCCTGGTTGGTTTGTAGAACCTTGCCGTAATAATCTTTAACGGACTCAAGTGTCTCAAACGATTGCTTGTGTTGATCCATATACCCCTGTTCTCCCTTTAAAAACCTTATGCCCTTTACTATCCTGTTACTTCCCCATTAGCCAAGAGGAGCCTACCAATGCCCATGACACCGGATGAAGTTAAAAGCCACGCACCTTACGCGCTGGTTCGCCCCTCAACCGATGGCGGTCCGCTCGGCCGCGCAAACAAGCGCATGAAAGAGGCAGGCGTGTGGGCTCCTAACCAGGTTTTGGGCCGGCGCAATGTCATTGGTTGTGTCGCTCTGGAAATCACGCAAAGGTGCAATCTGGATTGCACGTTGTGCTATCTGTCCGAGCATTCCGAATCCACAAAAGATATTCCGCTGGAAGAAGTGTTCCGACGCATAGACATGATTCGCTTGCACTATGGTCCGGGCACTGATGTTCAAGTCACTGGCGGAGATCCCACGCTACGCAAACGCGAGGAGTTGATAGCAATCGTGCGTCGTATTGCGGAATTGGGATTGGGGCCAACATTGATGACCAACGGCAAATTGGCCACCAGGCCCTTGCTGACGGAACTCAAGGCCGCCGGGTTACGGGACGTGGCTTTTCACGTGGATCTTACCCAGGAGCGCAAAGGTTTTTCGACGGAATTGGAGTTAAACAAGGTTCGCACCGATTACATCGAGCGGGCGCGTGGGTTGGGTTTGGCTGTTATTTTCAACACGACTGTTTTCCAGGGTAACTTTCATGAAATTCCGGAACTGATCCGCTTCTTTCGTAGAAATGCCGATGTTGTGGGAATGGCTTCCTTCCAGTTGCAGGCCGATACGGGGCGGGGCGAATTGCGCCAGCGCGATCATGTGTTGATCACGCCAGACACCGTAACGGCTCAGATCGAAAAAGGGGCGGAGACAAAAATTTCCTTTGAAAGTGTTCGCATAGGCCATCCCCATTGCCACCGCTACGGACTCACCATGGTTGCGAACGGAAACGTGTATGACTTTTTCGATGACCCAAAATTCTTCCCCATTTTGCTGGATAAGACGCTACCGCTGAAACTCGATAAGACTCAGCCGGCCAAAACTGCTCTGCGGGCGCTGAAGTGGCTCTTCACCACACCTTCGATCCTGGTTCCGGGCGCGGTTTTTTTAGCCAAAAAAATGTGGAAGATGAAGAAGGACTTAATTTTGGGCCGCGGCAAAATGCACAAACTTACGTTCTTCATGCAAAACTTCATGGATGCTTCTGGATTGGAGAAAGACAGAGTGCACGCTTGCTCCTTCATGGTTATGACGCCGGACGGCCCCATTTCCATGTGCATGCACAACGCCAAACGCGACGATTACATCTTAAGACCTGTGGTGCTGAAAGATCATCCCAATGAAGTATGGAACCCTCTCACCGGCAAACTGGAGCCGGTGAGTAATCCTGGTTTTTTGACACCAAAAATCGAAAGCCCCGCGGAAACTACCGTCGGGGCTTAGCGAATAGACCAGCAAGTCCTCACACTATGGATTCGCGGTTGCCGACCGCTTTCCCCCCAGCCGTGCAGCGGAAGGTTGGTTGCGGTCACGACGACACGAGAACCCGTTTTTACTTCGGCGCCTGTGTCGGGAACGGTGTCTCCGTCGGCGACTTCGAGCACTTCCACATTCTCCAGAAGCACCGCGGGCCCCAAAATTTGCGCGTAGCGTTTTTTCAGACGGACTTTAGGTGGATAAGCCGTTGTGACTTGCGCCGTCA